>JAATLQ010013000.1:0-21209 GCA_013421005.1 Heliconius erato x Heliconius himera | reverse complement strand
GACAAGGAGACCCACTTTCTCCAAAACTTTTCTCTGCAGTCTTGGAAAGCATATTCAGAGATCTTGAATGGGACAATGTTGGTATATGCATCAATGGTAAGCAACTCAGTCATCTACGATTTGCGGACGACTTGGTCCTATTAGCTGACAATGCTAATACACTCCAGCATATGCTACAGCAGTTAATAGAGGCAAGCAGGATTGTTGGACTTACAATGAATAAGGAGAAAACAAAAATATTGACAAACATGGAAGAAATAGCAATAAAAATAAACAATAAAAATGTAGAATATGTAACAAACTATATATACTTAGGACAGATAGTTGCTTTTAAAAATCAAACGGACATAGAAATAGATAGAAGAGTTAAATGTGCTTGGAAAAGATATTGGTCTTTAAAACAAATATTCAAAAGTTGTAGTTTTCCTATGCCATCTAAGAAAAAAGTATTTGAGCTGTGCATCTTGCCATGTCTCACATACGGTTGCCAAACTTGGGCTTTATCGCGGAAAAATTTAATAAAATTAAGAACATGTCAAAGAGGAATGGAACGAAGTATGTTGGGAGTTACATTGAGGGACCATAATAGAGCAGAAAACATTAGATCAATAACGAAGGTCGAGGATATAATAAGAAAAGTTAAACAGCTAAAATGGAGATGGACAGGACACATGACAAGGGACAGCACCATAAAATGGACTAAATTAATTACCGAATGGCAACCACGGGATGGTAAAAGAAGAAGGGGCAGACAAGTCAAAAGGTGGATGGATGATATTAAAATTATTGGAGGGAATACCTGGTCAAGGAAAGCTAATAACAGAGAAGATTGGAAAAAGCTGGAAGAGGCCTATGTGTCAAATGACACGCTGTTCATTAAGCTTGGAGTAGATTCTACATAATTACATAATACATAATAACTTACAATAACTTAGGTTAAATAAAGCTTAATAAAATCAGCAATAAAAGCTTAAAAAAAAAACCTAATATAATGGCTGAGTTTATCCATAGTATGCTCACACACAGCTGACTTCGATACATGCCCATTCTTGATATCGGAGATGTGTTCCTTCACCCTAACACCGATGCTACTCTTTGTTTGACCGATAAGCCACAGTCACAATTTAGTTTGTATACACCTGCACTCTGTAAAGGACTATTACTTTTCACTGGTCTCAAGAATTGGCTGACTTTCTTGTTAGGCCTGAATATGGTTTTTATGGAAGTTTGTAAGCTAACTTAAGATCTTTCAGTCCTTTCTACTTTAGCGACATATTGGGCCAACTTTTATTTCGGCGTATCGATTTGGCTGATTTGGCATTTTGACTAATAGTCAGCCAAATCGATCGAATCTTAAGTTAGCTAACTTTGGGTTTCCAAAAACGTATAATCGTTAATATACGCAAATAATCCTGTTTAAATAGTTTCATTTAAATGTATTATAATCGTGAAAATCTAAGAACTTATTATGTAATAAAATGTATTAGTTATATACATATTTTAGATATTTTTTTCTATTTTTTATAAATGAAAAAGAAAAGATTGGAAGATTTGTATGTCTCTGTTCTGGTAGACGGCTTTGAGCTACGCCGCTCAACTCGCAATGTCTCCAAAAATGGGCGGGAAATGGGAAACGGACTCTTTTCCTGTTGTTAAAACACTTCGTTCCCCCAGGCTGGATGCTCTGTTATGCGGAAAAGAGCGAGGTGGGAAGCTAATATATAATAGATAAAGAATATTATGTGTACATGCATCTTTCTAATTAGTTGAGTTCGGCAGATGCTGGAATTATGTTGTTATAATATTTTTAATTTAAATATTTTTAACAATTTTTTGTAATTATATGTAGATATATAAGTAACTTTAACTATTAGCCTAAAATAACGATAAAATTATTTGAGACTTTTTTTGTTTTAGTTTTATTTCGTCTTTTTATTACATATAATTATTTAATATTTTTAAAAACTGATGTACGGATATTCTGAGTTCAACGGCTCTTTAAAGTTTTTGTTAACATAAATATGAATCCAGATACATATACTGAAGTATAGAATAATGAAGTGATTATAAGTATTATAAAATAATATTTGAAAAATAGTTTACTATAATTCGAGGAATCATAATGTAATATATTCATAACGACTTTTATGTTCTCGTAATTAAAAACACCAGAGACCGCTCATACTGGGGTGAGAAAGTTAAAACAACTTAAATATAATCTATTCTTCGAATGAAGATCGAATTGACGATAATTGTAATGTTGCATCTATTTTTATTAGCTTCACTTGTAATTATGTATGCAATAGAAACTGGGACATCAGCGATTTTTTTTTTTTTTTCGAACTTGAGGTTAATGCTGTTAGCCCTATTGGCTTTTACAGCGACACCGAGTGGGTAGGGAAGAGGGTACTCTGTCCCAGAAGAAATGCAAGCACTACCTGGCTGCTTGAGAGACAGCGATTTAAATTTCTTCTATATCGCTTTATATAATACTAGCGGCCCGCCCGCGGCTTCGCCCGCTTAAACTACATGAGTATTGATTAAATAAACAAAATTGATTGACAACTATAATGACTTCTAATATGATTTTTTATTACTTTAATCTGTAATATTCTAATATGATTTTTTACTACATTATCGTAATTTGTATAAGAGTTTTTGAATGTTTTGAAATAAAAAATACGACCAATATTGATATTTCATATTTATAAAATATACATAAAGCTAATTATTTATTATACGTATATATTTTTGTAACATTACGTTCTTTTTACCTATATAGTGTAAGTCTCATCATAATTTTAAAATTCTGTTAAATGTGCTGATGTCAGTGAATAATTTAATTTACTCTTTCAGAAACAGGCTTATTGATTTGAAGGATTCATAATACTGTAACGATTGCATATTAACTCCTATACAGTTTTTAAATTAGTTACATATATTATTAGCTAAATGTATAATTGGTAAATATGTAGTTATTACAGTGTACACGTAAAAGGATGTTTTTAGGCATTTTTATACAGGTTTATTTCAAACGAATGAACGAACCTAAAATTCTATGTATTTACTGATATTTCTTTGAAGATCAAACCGTTCTTTATCTCTGTATTGAATTAATTACGACTTAAATGACTGTCATGTCAATTCAATGTCAATTCAACATGTCAATTCTGTATATGAGGGAAAAATTAAGTTGGTTAATATATCAGTTGTGAGTGGATACTCAGCAGAATTTTTATCTGTCTGCCTGTTCGTTTTCGCGAATCACGCAAAAAGTACCGGATAGATATGGATGATTTTTGTATGGTGACAGGTGTCCGGAGGTTCATCATTTTTGAGTTTCATCCCGGTTTTCATTATAGTTTCTCTAAAATATATATTTTAATAAAAATATGTGCGATAGTTAATAGACGTCGGTATTGTGTTCAGATGACGTGGTGATGATATGATATGATACGTTCATGTACAGTAGACATTCGATTCTTTAGTATATAAAGAAATACATGAAGAATCATGATAAGAAAGTACCAAAAATATTTTATGAATTAAACTTATTTTTTTACTCAAAACAACTTCAAAAACAAATATTTTTTATGCAATTTTATTCATACGTTTTAAAACAATCCTTTTTTTCATTAGTTTGTGTGTCTTTTATTTATATCGGTATCGGTAATTTTATGGCGCAGATAATATAAGATATCAGAGACCTAAGATGCGGGAACAAAGCCGATATCGTAGTACAAAGTAACCTTTAAAGAATATATTATGCATTATTGTGAAAAAATCTAAAGAATGTGTGACTCCTATATAGAATAGTAATGTGAATTTTTTTTACGCCGAATGACAATAGTCAGGTGAAAAACAAACTATTTTTTAATTTGATTGAACTATTGAAAATGTTGGCAGTTTCTCAAAGTGTAAAATAATAAAAAAAAATAAAATATGCTTTCTTCGCATGCGTTGTAATTACTATAGGTATCTATCAAATAAGAATTACATTGTTTTTAATATGAATCTTCCACATACAGACATCGATGAGTTTCGATTTTATTATAAGTTAAAAAATCTGCAATTAGAAGAGATGTTATTTAAGTTTGGTAAGATAATGCGTCTTTCTAAGGAATTAAAAGATGAAAAGCATTTTATAATTCTTTTATTATGCATATTATAATTCAATATACTTTAATTTTCAAAATAGTTCATGTAGATAATTGGAAACTTTATGGGTCGTTGGAAAAGTTTACAAAGCGACCGTTCTCAGTGGATCAGATTGGATATAGTTTCGGAAAGAACCAAACACCTTTTTAGTTACTGGATCAAACAAATGTTTTCCATAAGCAATTGTCAAATATTTCCAATTTTGATGCATTTTACTATGCATATTGTCACCTGCAAAGAAATAAATTTTTAAATGTTTATTAATATATTTTACATGTGTATGTATATTAAATAAAATTTTAAATTAAATTAGGTTCACGCTGTATCTCGTATACAGCAGGGAACCTAGTGTTAAGACACTTCGTTGCCCACTTTCTGCCGAATTCTGGAGGCATTGCGTGTTGAGTGGCAGAACTCAATGCCGCGCTTTGTCTCGACACGAGAGCGAAGAACTGGAAATATAAATTTAAGTAAATATTTCATCTCCTCGAGAGGGGATCGAACCCACAAGCAATCGGTTTTACAGTCACACTTTGTGCCACTGCGCCACGACTGGCCTCATTATACATATATATTCTATTAGTATAATTAAAAACCAAATAATATAAAATTTAAATCAAGAAGAAAGCGTCTTGGAACTTACTTAAATACTTATCACCGTTGTAAAGATTTTCAAAATAAAATTGGGCACCATTCGCTACATCATAGGTGTAGTTAAATGACTTTAACATCATTATATCCTTTTCATGAGCGTCTCTTATGATATCAAAAGGTATGTTCATTGTTATACGAACGTTTTCTGTAACATTTTACATAAGATAAAAAAAAAAGAATTGGCTGCTTTTAAAAAGTTTTCATAAGTTAACATATTAATAAGGTTATTTTTTTTTTACTTACAAGTGAAAATGCATTTACTTGATTCTAGACTCCGTGAGTTTATTATTTTCTTTTGTATTTTTTGATATTTATACTAATAAAAAAATTTATATAATTATGTTACTTACCAAGTTTCATAAAGTAATCGCCATCACCGTAAATGGGAGTTGAAAGTAAAGTACCGTTGTTTATATATCGACTTTTAGTGACGAAATCCGTGTGGAATACTAAATTAACTATCTTCGAAGGCATATCCACGCTAAAAGAAATAATCTGTTCTTTTTATTTAAATCTAAACTTATATTCAATACTAGAAAGCTCTTAAATAATACATGCCTGAAATTATCAATAATTGCATTAGTCATTCCTTTAACGCTCATACTTCTAAAGTCTGCTCTTAATCCATCTTGGTCAACATGCATCAAGTCTATCCATATAGTGTCCAGTGGTTGTATATCCAAATCAGGAACTCCAGCCGCGAGGATCGAAAATATTGCTTGAGCTTTTACAGTCGTGCATGGGGAGTCCCATAACCAACACTTTAATGGTATCGGGGAAACTAAAGTATAATAGTGGAAATAAATATGTATTAATGAACAGTTAATCTTTAAAGCAATAAAATATTTTTAGTTATAATAATATTTTGCTGCAATTTCAATTTAAAATCGTGACCGGGCATTTTTCTCATCGTTTCTATATCGAGGGAGAACGACATTTTATCGTACTCCCTCGGTTGAGCACCACACAATTCACAATTTCGGTAACATTTATGATGTTGTGACTTTTTTTGATTGCTGTGTCCAAAACGACCAGAGCAACGATATTTTGCATTGATTGTAATTAATATAAACATTTATTTATTTTGTATTAACTAACTATAACAATGACGACGACGAATTAATCTCTGATATATATATAACCTCTTCTCACTTCTTCGAATAACCTATGTAACATATTACTCCCTAACAAACACATTACTTATCTTTTGGGCTTTGCCGTAGTCGAGCAACTTTGTATCCTCTATCCAATCTAGAGATTGGATAGATATATGGAATAATCGAAGATTGACGTAGGAGATAGATTATTAATATTGGGCGTTAGAGATTGACCCTAATAATCTATTTACTTTTGTTATGACACTGTGCAGATATAAAATTAGGAAGAAAACGTCATAAAACTATTATATTTAACATTTGGATTCTTAATAACTCAAACTCTATCTAACCTATGAGTACAATGAGGTACAATGGGACAGTATCTCTAACTGTAAACGTGGTGGTTGTGGGTTCGATCTCAATTCTTTGAAATGTTCATTTTCTAAGTATTGTTTTACTATTAGGCCATTTGTTCGCAAGGGCGCAAAGTGTGAATGTAAAAACGACTCTTTGTATGGATTCGATCCCTACTCGAAAAAATGAAATATTTATTTTCATTTAAATTTACATTTCATCGCTTTGGTGTCGAGGCAAAGCGTGGCGTTCAGTTCCGCTACTTAACACGCAATGCCTCAAGAATTCTCAAGAAATCTACTTTAATATAGTATTTTCTAATTATTTTATTTTTTATTCCGGCAAGACAAGGTGCAGCGTTAAGCTCCACTACTCAACACGAAAACATAATGTCTGAACTCTATTTTCTCAGTTTGACTCTAGTTTCTAACTCTAATTTTGACTAAGGTGGGAAAAGCGTAAAGCTGTTATTTCTATATATCTTTTCAATGAGGCAAAGCATTGTTAAAACGAGTCAATATTTCTAATTTTATCACGGACTAAGTATCTATTCGATCACGATCTACATAGCGTTGAGATATATTGGTGTAAAGATATACGGGAATATTTAAAATTTTACATACCAGCTGTTGAAATATTAAATAATTGTGATAAGAACAGAAATATAAATTGTTTAAGATTCATTTTTCTCGATAACTTAACAGACTGAGACTCCAGGAACTGATGTATTAATAGTAATTGTTCACCTTTATATACCAATGTTTACAATAAACTTTATTTGTTTGATTAAACTAGGAAACACACCACTTATAAATATATTTCTCTGAGATGGTTGTGGTGTGTTTCCTAGTTTAATCAAATAAATAAAGTTTATTGTAAACATTGATATATAAAAGTGAACAATTAGTATATATTTTGGAGGATTCTGTATAAATTTTAGGAGTTTCATTTTATTCTGAAAGTTTGAATATATTTTGCACTATTTGTGTTTTAAACAATTTAGCCATGTCATGGTTATCAATGTTGGTATATATTATAAAATAAGATATCGGTAAAATTGTTTAAAAAAATTAAATTGTTTAAATAATTAAAGACGAGTCTCTAGAGAATCCGTTAATTAAAAAAGAACTACAAACAAGTTATTTCTAAAACAAACGAATAATTTCTTACTCTTTTAGTAGAAAAGTATGATTTGGTGAAATAAAATCAACCTATTCATAAAGTAGCCCGGCGGTAAGGTGATAGCACCGTGAAACTATTTATCAATAATAATTTGATTGACACTAAAAGAACTAGATGGCATGGTCTATCTTATGAAACGGCAACAAGAGAACGTTTATGATATTGTTTTTTGCCTTTATAAAGATTCAAACTTATAACTACCACAGTCAAAATTCTACTAAATGTTCTTTAGATAATAACATTATATTTTAATATATCACATATGGACATATTAGTTGTTAAAGAACGAAAGAACGAAAAATGTTCAAAGACTTTAATAAAAAGATATATAATAACTACTGTTTGATAATGGAAGAGAATCCTAAAATTACTTAATTAAAAATAGGCCGTGAATGATTAATACGTTTCCATTTAAGGTAAACTACTTTATTAAATGTTTGTGCCTTTTACTCAAAGCTATAAACAAAGAATTGGCAAACAGGTTTTTAAAAAAAAATATCCCTTCAAGATATTTGCTAGCAAATATAGTTTTATAGTTAAGTGTCACAGCTCTTTATAGCGTTCCGTATCAAAAAGGAAAAAAAAAACATAATCTCTTTGTTGTCCATCTGACAAGACTATTTATCTCGGGATCACGTGGAGATATCAAGCCGAAAGAAATATCTAATATTCAGGTCTACGGTCTCTTAGAGCAGAAAAATCAAGCTTTGAAGTCTACGCAATCAAAAGATAAACGTGGATTCGATAATTCAACTTAAGAAAGGAAAATGTTAAATATTTCATTCCCCCAAGTGAAAATCGAACCTACAACCGTCGCACGCCTGTGCCCCTGCGCCACGACTGCCTGTTGCAAATTTTATATTTCTAAATTATGTATGTCTGTAATTTTCTTAAAATATTAGATTTTTCTTATTATTAAACAAAAAGCGGCACAGTAGGGATGTATTAAAATGAACGCGACGGTTGTTGGCTCGATCCGAATAAATTATTTACTAGGATTCGGGATTTTCCCTTTTGGCCAAAACATAGCACAGCATGGAGTTCTGCCACTCGTAAAACGTAATTTTTCGAGTTTGGGTGGAAAGTGGAGACGCTCCCATATATTAGGAAAATTGTATAAGTGGTAAAAATAAAAATAAGCCATAAATTAGTTAGTTAGTTAGTGACGCTTCCATTTTAGTTTAGGTAATAAAATTATTCAAAAGATTTCATATCTCTATCAAGTGTTGGTTTTTTACACGTCTAATTAATTTAATTTAAAATGCATACCATTTATACGAAATTTGACTATTTTATATTACATTAGATTGTATCTAGTTAAATAAAAATATATATAAATACAAGTATGAAGATTTAACTCACATTTTTGTACCATTTATAACGAGAACTTGATATACGAAAAACATTATTATTATTTTGTGTGCTGTCTTTAAAATTTAATTTTTAATTAAATTAACTTACTGATGAAATTTATAAATATTGTTATTCTTTATTTTTATACTTAATATAAATCAAATTAAATCAAACGTCTTAATATAAGACATATTTACTTTACGAAAATATACATTTGAAGTTGGTATAAATTAATTTTATTGTGAAAAAGTCAACATGCGATCACTTTTGTGTATTTTTTTATTCCTTTTGCAAGCTTCGTTTATTTTCGGGAAAAGTAAGTTATTTTAAACTTTCATTCCTTTATTTATAAGTTCAGGCATGATTTCTGTACGGTTAATATACATAACATTGCTAATTCGATACCAGTCGTGGCGCCAGGGCACAAAGTGTGACTGGTTGTCGGTTCGTGGTAATGGAGCTCAACACATAAAGTTCAATAATATCAACATTTTCTCTGATATTAATCTGATTTATGTGTATGTTTTATCTTATAATTATACTAGAGGACCCGGACGCGGCTTCGCCCGCTTGAACTATACGAATGCTTATTAGATATATTTATAAAATTGTTTTTGAAAATATCAAACTATTTTAAATGAAAAAAAATATAAGTAAACGTAATGATATTAAAATATCAATTAAAAAAAAAATTTTTGTGATAAATGTAATTAAGTGATAAATGTAAAGGTTGTGGGTTCGATCCCCACTCGAGGAGATGAAATATTTACTTAAATTTATATTTCCATTTTCTTCGCTCTGGTGTCGAGGTTAAGCGCGGCGTTGAGTTCTGCCACTCAACACGCAATGCCTCCAGAATTCGGCAGAAAGTGGGGAACGGAGTGTCTTAACACTAGGTACCCTCTGCCTACCCTGCTGTGTGCGGGATACAGCGTGAAGCTAATTTAATTTTTTTTTTAATGAAATACTAAAAGTGACTATTATATTCATTTTCATATATAACGATCAATATCAAATTATAGAAAATACATACAACAAAAACCCGATAAATATAAAATAAATAAATTAAAATGGTTACTTTTGCTCAACCTTCAGAGATAAACATATACCATCGCGGACTTTTTTAAACATTATTTAAAGAACAATATTTTTGTTAAACATTGTTTTTATGTATCTCATAAGGTTGAGTCGGCGCACGCCATGTATGCGTTAAGTAAGCCCATTTTGGGTGACGTTTTCTTATAACAACAAACTTTGCAAACCGTTGCTTAGCAACGGTCGGTTGTTATTAAGATGGCAGAATAAATTGCCTGTCAAACTAAAAAATATTTTAATATTTTAGTATATATCGACAATATTACAAATATGAGAAAAAAAGTAACCTATGTTCATCCGAAGACCCTCAAGTATCTCTATATGAGTAGTTTATCATAATTGAATTAGCGGTTTGACCCTGATTGCGTAACAGACAGACAGACAGACAGACAGAGTTACTTTCGAATTTATAATATAGGTATGGATTAATGACAATATGCGACAAAAAGTGCCTATTGTTGGTCCAAAATAAAAAAAATAAAATCTAGCTAGCTAGATAGCGATACTGCCCTCATCCTAGTACCAAGTCCCCCCAATCCTTATGAGACTAGATTTAAGATTTTATTTTAATTAACATACATGTGCTCGTACATGTAAAAATATCTATGATTAGTGATGTGTAAGATTAACACATCTAAAAAAATTAGTTTAGGTATTATTTTATTTAGGTTTAGAGTAAATATTGAAAATTTGAAAAATGTTAAAAAAATAGACAAAATGGATACAGATCAAGTCTCTGAAGTTATCAGATTTTAAAAAGAGTTCACCTTGAGCTACTCGATTTTAGTATACCACTGCGACTTTGGAAGACAAACAAATGCGTAGGGCTGTTTGAAATGTGTTTTTTTAACAAGTTATTAGTTATTCTCTGTAAAGCAGTAGTGATTAAGACATATTTTAAAATACATAATTTATAATGTTGTCATTGTTTTTTTTATTTTCCAGCCCCTATACAGCTTGTCTGTGCAGTGAGTAACGCAACATGTTTAGTCGATGAAGCTCGCGATATGTTTGCCTCACTTGTCGAAGGTTTTTCCCCTCTACATACAGAACCATTGGATCCAATGTTTTTAGACTACCTGCATATTGATCAAAGTTTCAAAGCAGACTTAAGAGATATAGAGGTCAATGGATTAAAGAATGCTGTGATCGAAGAAGCCAGGTTTGCCTAAAAATTATTTAAAATGTTTTCGTTTTCTTGTTCTGATGAGTAGATAGCAAAGAGTGATAATCTGGGACATTTTTTACGACAACATAAAATTGTAATAATTAGAATAACAAAACTTACTTTCAATATATGTTATGAAATATTTTCAGTGTGGATATGTCATCGAAAATCTTTCGCAAGCAATTTGTCACTGATCTTGTTTTAAACAGTCAATATATAACTAGCGGAAATATTCTGTCAATGCCTATTGAAGGAAAAGGAAATTTATTAATGAAGTTTCGTAAGTTTTCTCAAATGATGTCTTATATCATATCGAAGTGTTTATTCGATTGTTGTTTATATGATTAGAACAACATAATATATTCACATTGACATGGGGTGTTAGATGCATGGAATACGTAATGTTTACATTGGATGAATTATGTCACTCTATCGAGTAATTTGTGTAACTTTTGTAATAAATTTATTAATAATTTGATTACAGGTAATGTAATTATAGAAATGACAATGCCTTTTGACATTATAAAGGACGCCGTCGGCAATGATGTTATGATTCTAAAATCACATAGCTATACATATGATGTTAGAGACGGCGCTGAATTCTTTTTCGATAATCTTTACTTTGGCAACAAAACAGCAAGTAAGCATAGTTCCTATATAAGTCTTATTTTAAAATATTGTTATCATATCTTATCTTAGCTTTACGCTTTATCGCTAGCGGGATAGTCAGAGAGAACGGAGTGCCAAACGCTACGGTCTCTACATACCTCTTTCGCCTCGTTCATTGTCATCAACCTCCTTCATACATGCCCTCCGGGTAGATCTTCACGCTCATTCATGTTTCATTCTCACCGTTACATCCTCGCAAGTTCCTTCCATTCTGTGTATCTCTTCATTGGGGATTCGATCACCTAAGCTGACTCCGCATATTCTAGTTCACGGCATTCATCTTTCTTTCATTCCTCTTCTGTATTATTACCGACGTTGTTATAATTTAGCGAAACGTGGTTATCCACGTTTCGCTAAACTATAACAACGTCGGTACTAACACGCATTGTGTACGGCCAAACACGCAGCTGTGCTGACGTTTCGCCGTCTCATCAATGCAGCTAAGATTTCGTTAACCCAGTTACCGACAGCAGTACGCCTTTCTACATCCATTTCGTATCTTCCATCTCTACTGAACACACTTCCCAAGTATACCGTCATTCACTTGTTCTAATATCTTACTATTTTCACTGATCTTGAATTCTGCCCTTTCTTCATCTCGTTCAAAAACTTACCTTTGTCTTATTGATTAGGTTTAGACTATTTTTCCACATTCTTCTTGCAGAGTGGTGGCTAATGCCTGCCACTCGCATTCTGATGATGCAATGAGCACTGCATCATCTGCGTTACTCTCGTATCGCGTTTTTTTCTCTCTTTGCATACAGACGTTGTTATCAATCACAATAAAAGTAAATGTCGATAATTATTATATAATTTATGTAATCTATATCATAATAACAATGTTGATTTCTGCAGGCGACGCTATTCACAAGGCATTGCATGAGGACTGGAAGATTTTTACAATTGAATTTGGGAAATCTTTGTTTGATCTAGTAAATGCAAAAATTTTCAATTCTATCCTTATTTACGCCCGTGCCCGGCCTCTTAAGGAGTACCTACAATATTAATACGTAATGTTATAATTTTACGGAAAATTGGTTTCTGTACGTTTTTTTACATTTAATAAATCGTAATTTAAATCTTTTGGGATTTTATTTGAAGTCGCAAAAATTAATTTTATTGTCTTTAATAGAAAAATGTTTAGTTTTTTAATAGACTTCTTTTTTCGAAAAGAAAGAATTGGTAACTATATATTTTTATGTTTGTCCATTGATTTCTGCGTCATTTATCAGTTTTTAAAATTTTTATTTTTATTTGAAAGAGCATAACCTGTTTCTTTTAAAGCTAGTTTCGTAGTTGTAACCAATTCATCATCATCATCTTTATTTTTATAGATACCAATACATTTTTCGATATATTTTTACCTAGTTTTATCAGCGGTTAAGAACAAGCTGATGTTTATAATATTTATTCTAAAAGAAGTATTTCTAACAACAATAAGTCATAAATGTCTAATTAAAAATAGAAAGTGGATTTTGTTTTATTTAACTCCATAAAAAAATTAAACTTATATTATTGTAAAAAATGTACTTAACTGTAAATAACTGAAACAATATAACATTGTCATAACTCGAAGCTCTTCTGAGGAAAAGCCAAGAGCGATCCTATCTTCCTCTCCACTATAACTGCGAGCTATTTATAATAAAAGGAAGAAAGTGTAAGGGCACCGCCCCGCCCCCACACCGTGATTTCCTACCAGACTGCGGTTGCAACAGTCTTATTGAACTCTCCGGGACACTTGTGTGTGATCTTTCTAAAGGTACTTGTTATATTAAAATTGTATTAGAATGGTGTTTTGTGATGTTGATTGATTTGTGAGATCAATATAAGTCATTGGAATGAACGCAGTACCGCAAGGCGACCGATATGTAAAATAAACGCACGGCACACACCCCACAGTGGTGTCTCAGTAGGCGGACACTACTACATACACCAGAGATCCAGGACATAAAATAGCACCACACACCCGTATGAGACTCGCGGACACTACTACATACACCGGAGCTGGGATATAAAATAGCATCACACACCTACTAATCGTATACCAAATCGTAGAAGTGGTATATAATATGTCAACGACCAACGCCATACAAGCATAGCTTTATGTTACTACGTTGTTGTTACGTACCGCGAGTGTACTGCGAGACGGCATCAGCTACGACATAGTTAATGTTGCTATAACAGTTCGTATACGTCAGCCTCCGCGACGTCAAGCAACATTCAATATTATAATATTGGTTAAAGAGCACTTTGATCCACAATATGCGTCGCTCCTACACATATATTGCCTTTATAAGAAATTCGACCCTAAAAATCGTGCCATTATAGGCTTCGAATTATTATATTATATTTACAATATATTTGGTACGAGTCTTTATGTGCATCATATATATTAGTATCGTAGTACTTGATAGTTTGACACTATATATACGAAACGTCGCAACGGTTGCGACACTCGGGACGACAATACGTGAACTCGTCTCGTTCGATTAATATGGTATTAAAAATATATAGATTGTATTATTCACAATTAAGTATGTTATTTAAGTGTATTGCCAGTCGTAGCGCCTCTAACAGGATTTATATATATATATATATATATATATATATATATATATATATATATATATATATATATATAAATCCTGTTAGAGGCCAGTCGTAGCGCAGCGGCACGAAGTGTGACTGTGAAACCGACTGGTTGTGGGTTCGATCCCCACTCGAGGAGATGATATATTTACTTAAATTTATATTTCCATTTCTTCGCTATTTAATAATTTTAAGCCTGTCTGATATTCAGAGGTAAGGCGTTTCATAGTCGGGAGGATGTGACAGTAAAAGAATTGCTGAGGAAGGAAAAAGAGTTTGAAGGACTTTTTAGAGTTGTTCAGAGCGAAGATGTCGGGACATGGTCGTATTTTTTTAATCTAAAGATAAACCGAATAGCAAGAATTTATTTTAATAATAATTTTAAATAAGCACTACAGACACGTGGTCCGTATTTTTTTTTAACTTTTTCATTATTATCAGCTAATCATCAATTTTATATTTATCTGCTGCTTAAATAAGGCTTATAACTAGAGATAATTATCTAATTCCTAAGAAAGTCCAGGTATTTTTAGATTGCCTTTTTTTTTGTAAACATTTCACTTATTATCTATTAACTTAATATCTATTACAATTTTACAATTTATATATTCTAAGTGCCTATCGGAAGATGGATTCAGGACACGGCACTCGAGAAGTGGGATTACGAAATGATTTTTTTTATGAAAAAGGACAAGGCAAACGAGCGTTCGGGTCACCTAATGGTAAGTGATTACCGCCGCCCATGACCCCGTGTAACACCAGAGGAGCTACAGGTGCGTTGCCGGCCTTTAAGGTGGAGATAGACGCGCTTTTTGAAGGTATCCATGTCATATCGACCTGGAAACACTGCCGCGGGTAGGCCATTCCACAGTTGCGTAGCGCGTGGAAGGAAGTTCCTACGAAACCGCACAGTAGTGGATTGCCACGTAACCAGGTGGTGTGGATGATATTTTAGCTTATGGTGTACTCTGTGCGGTTAGAATATTCAGCGACAGGTAACAGGTCAAACAGTTCTTCAGAACACTCCCCATGATAAATGCGATAGAGAACGTACAGCGAGGAGACATCTCTACGCAAAGCCAACGTATCAAGCCTTTCACAGATCATTGGGTCCCCAATGATTCGAATGGTTCTACGTTTTATGCAAATGGTTCAAGCTGATACTGGGGTGCACCAGCCCAGAGATGAAAACAGTACTCCATATGAGGCCGAATCTGGGCCCCATATAGGGCCAAACGGTATTTTGGCGTGAAGTACCATCTCGCTCTGTTGATGACCCCCAGTTTCTTCGAGGTCAACTTGGTCTTGCTTTTTAGATGATCGCGATACTGGCAGTCACTCGAAACATAAAGGCCCAATACTGATACTGGGCGCGGCTGTAAGGGGAGTGTTTTGAATGACTGGCGATACGATAAATAGGATTTTTTTAGTGATTAGTGACGCGCGCAAACTTGTGTCTTCAGGGGGTTAAACTGAACTAAGTTCCTTTCATCCCATGAGGAGACATACAAAATTTTCTGCCACGCTCACAATGTGTAAGTATATATTGTTAGGCGAACCAACAAATCAGACGCAAAATCCAGCTTTTACAATAAATTTATTTACACTTGTTATATACACATATACTCTCGTAGTCACAATATTGAAATATGAATTGTAATGACAAATTGTTTTGACAATATCTTAGAACGTAATGAACACGAGTGCCGCGTCGTTTGTGCTTATATTGAAAATCCACCGGAAAAGACGCAGCACACTACCGCCACTTAATACAATCGATAATGGAAACAATATCAAATGACGTATTCATAATTACAGTGACACCTATTACTACACTATAAGTAACTTATGCTAACAGCTCGGCCATCCTGCTAATCGCGAGTCCCTTCGCGATTTAAGAATAGTTTACAATTTTTATGTCCTAATTTAAACAACTTTAGTTTTATACCAACAGTTACATAACATAATTATATTTTTAGTACAAGTGAGGATATTTACAAAAACTATTAAATTGGATATATTTACATGTTATAATATGTAAATTATACAATTTGAAATACATTATAAATCAAAATAATTATTACATAAAACTAGACTCATGTGTGATGTCTGTAAAGGAGTCCTGTTATTCCTTAACTAAAATTAAGTAAAATAAATGTTAACTACACTTAATTCATTACGCCATTAAATTGATTATACAAAATACTTGAAAAATATATTTTACATTGCAAGCATTTTTTTTTTGGATTTAGACATTTTTAGTTTTTTGATTTTAGATTTATACAACAATTATATAATTATGTATATTATATTCTATATAATTATGTAGATTTATACAATTCAATAATTCTGATTAACACAATGAGCCATCAGTGTTCATATACATTCATGTTATAATTTAATTATTACATATTATTTAATTTTTTTATCACAAGAATTTGGCTCAACAACACCAACAAAGCTACATGGAATATTCCTATCTAATATCGAACACCCACTCCAGTACATTAAAAGAGTATGCTAATTAAAAGAGGAAATTGATGACATTTGATTTCGCAAACTGAGCAGATTCATTAACTTAAAATAAATGAATCAGTTTCACGCTGTATCCCGCACACTGCAGGGCAGAGGGAACCTAGTGTTCAAGACACTCCGTTTCCCACTTTCTGCCGAATTCTGGAGACATTGCGTGTTGAGTGGCAGAACTCAACGCCGCGCTTGTCCACGACACCAGAGCGGAGAAACAGAAATATAAATTTAAGTAAATATTTCATCTCCTCGAGTGGGGATCGAACCCACAACTAGTCGGCTTTACAGTCACACTTTGTGCCCCTGCGCCACGACTGGCCTCATTCATTAACTTTTATATACTCTATAAGCTCAACATATAAAAAGTACTGCCAAATAGCACCAGCAAGACTATATAATTATTCTATTTCCTATTAAAGTCCCATATATATTATCAAAGTTATTCTCAATTCAACCATATCCAATAATGAATGACACACGTTTACTTTACATTGTACAAATCTTACATATAAAAGCAGCTTATTTGAAAAAAAATATTCAACACACAATTTGTGTAGCCATGATCAGTCAAATACAATAAACAGAACGCTCGCCTCATCACTCCCATATTCAAACCATATTATCACAACCATAATGACTGCCAACTTCACCACCATAATCTCCATCCTCACCATGATCCTCATCCTCACCATGATCCTCATCCTCACCATGATCCTCATCATCACAATGATCCTCATCACCACAATGATCCTCATCACCACCATGATCCTCATCATCACAATGATCCTCATCATCACAATGATCCTCATCATGACCATAATCCTCATCATGACCATGATCCTCATCATGATCATGATCCTCATCATCACCACGATCCATATCACCATGGTCCTCATAACCATGATCCTCATCACCACCATGATTATTAGCCTGTCCTCGTCCATTACTGTACAAAGGTCTCTTCAATGATATGCCGCGAAGATTGACCATCAACTCTTACGTACAGCCGTTGCCAGTCACATGTAAAAAAATAATAAGTGCTTAATATCTGCAAACGCTTATGCATTAAGTCCTGTACTTACGTACGTCTGTCTGTCTGTCTCTCAGGACTAATTATCTTAAGAAGACATGGAAATATCAAGCTAAAATTAATATGAAACATCTCCATCAACAATACACTAAATCTGCGGAAAATTCGTCTTCTGAATCAACATAAGGAGGTTGGTGGGCAAAATCGTGTCAAATTCGATTGGTTTATTTTGGTTATTTTTTTTTTAATTCAGATTATTTTAAGATTTACTTTTACTTTCCTTAACAAATGTTAGCTGTACGCGTAATCTAATAATTTAAAAGTCTACTTGTAATAAACAAGAAATTCATAATATACAAAAACAAACAAATAACAACAAGTTGATAGATAGAGTAATATGTTCTTAATTTTCCTTTAGGCTAAATTTGAATCATTTTCCATGTTCGTATGCATTATAAAATTCCACAGCCAATTTTCAATTACTAGGCAAAGCTTGTATCCTATATTACTATAACGATATTAATATATGGACTTAAAAGATGTCGATGTTAAAACTGGAAAGTAACGATTGTTGTACTTTTATTGTAAATTTTATCTTCAAATACTGTTTTCTTGAGTATTTTGTCGGCTCTTCTCAGCCAAAATAAATCTAAATATATTTCTGAACCAATGGTAAGACTTACATCATAGATTCACTAGACATTTTTTTTATAATTTTGGTACTAAAACAAAAATAAAAGGAATAATTTGAATTCGATTCACTTCATTCAGCTATACATTGCATTTTTTTATAGTTACCATTATCATTATTTTCCCCTTTATTTTTTTTTCAGATCAAAAATATTTCAAACATTTTTTTAGGATTCATAACTTAAGCTACTGTACCTACCTACCTACCTACTTACGTATGTCTCTATTTGTATCTATTGCTACACCCTGATCATTTCCACCATTTACCAACCAATAGCCATTATTTCACACCGATTTAAAAGTTTTATTTTATAAGAATTTTGCTTCGTGTCTCATCGTAACACACACACTCACACTCACTCACATTTATACTAACATATTTGTTAAAATGAATATACTTAATTCTCGTCGTTTGGGAACGACTCGCTATGAATTTATTCCATTCCGGTCAATTACAACAAGTTAAAAGAAATACTTTAATATCAATTCAAATTTTGAAAAATCAATCAATTCTTATTCATCATTTTCTTTAATGAGCTCAAAAATGACTTCACTAACCTGATTCTTAAGCTCCCTTTATCCTTAAACTCGAGTATTTTGCATCCATTACCCTTAACCTCTGGTATTATCCGTTCATTACCATTAACCACGGGTAACAACCATCCATTATCCTTAACCTGATATATCATCCATCCATTACCCTTAACCACGGGTAACATCCATCCATTATCCCTAACCTGAAATGCTATCTATCCATTGCCCTTAACCTCGGGTATCATCCATCCATTATCCTTAACCTGAAATATAATCCATCCATCACCCTTAACGTCGAGTATAATCCATCCATTATCCTTAACCTGAAATATAATCCATCCATCACCCTTAACCTCGGGTATAATCCATCCATTACCCTTAACCTCGGGTATAATCCATCCATCACCCTTAACCTCGGGTATAATCCATCCATCACCCTTAACCTCGGGTACGATTAAAATGATTAAAGACGAATGATATGGGACGAATGATGAGGGACGAATGATGAGGGATGAATGACGAGGAACGAATGATGAAGGATGAATGCTTAACTCCTTAACCTCGGGTGGCATCCTTCTCAAACCCTCTCCTCGGGCATCATCATCCCTAAACCCTATCCTCGGGCATCACTCACCCCCAAACCCTATCCTCGGGCACCATCCGCCCCCTAAACCCTATCCTCGGGCATCATCATCCCAAACCCTATCCTCGGGCATCATTCATTCTCAAGCCCTATCCTCGGGCATCATTCAATCTCAAGCCCTATCCTCGGGCATCATTCAATCTCAAGCCCTATCCTCGGGCAATATTATTTTCCATGTTCCTGAAACTCAAACAATATAAGCTTAGACTTGCACACATCATAATAACTTTTTTATCAACCTAATTACATCAACATACAATTACTTCAAATTTATCAATTTGAAAATCTATTCCAATAACTTTGACATTCGAAATTCATAAAAATTAATAAGTTAACCGACACTGTCTAATCTGGCCATAAATGCACATAAATGATATTTTATCTTTACAATTACACGACTTTTAATCGTTAAAAAGTAATAATAACCAAGAATATTAACGCTCCAGAGAAAATTACAAATCAAAACACTCAATCGACAATAATGGACCAATAAACAAATAAAATCTAGATTTGTTTACAATTACGTGAAACAGGGCCAATACTTTGACATCATGTTAACAACAAACAAATAGCAAACGGAAAAGAAAGTCAGTTGAACAAATAATGAATGTCACCAAAGTTCCCTAAGCTGGCTGGTCCTCACGGGATAAAGAGAATTACACTGTAATATCTACATTAACAACAATTATCCAAAACCAGGAATAATTATCAAATCACAGTATATTTATCCCGTAAAAGAAAGAAATTTTTACCATATGTCATAACACAAATAAAATGAGACACTAATAAATTGAGATAAGAACACATGTACTTTAATTTCATTGG
Organism: Heliconius erato x Heliconius himera; assembly: GCA_013421005.1. NCBI lineage: Eukaryota > Metazoa > Arthropoda > Insecta > Lepidoptera > Nymphalidae > Heliconius > Heliconius erato x Heliconius himera. The sequence continues at coordinate 639 of JAATLQ010013000.1, read as the reverse complement.
AATATTAGATCCCATAGCTATTACGAATATATTTTCTACGTGTCTATTATACGTGTTAATAAATTCGTATACCATAGAACAATCTAATTCAAAAATAATACATTCAAAAAGAGACTATTACATTACGAGAATAGCTTTATAACTCTCACAGAAATAGGAAACGACAAGACGACAGTTCTCAATAAAGTGACAAAGCCGGAAGTAAAAACCAATAAAAATATTTACAAATTTCAATTCAGATAATTCATCAATTCTAAACATACTACACATAAAGAATATATGTAGAACAATTCCGCATGATGATAAAACAAAATCATATTGACGTTTTTAAGACAACAAAATAGTCACTTCACTAATATTATTGTCATCACAAAAACAATTCTAATATCATTTATAGTAACAATAGATAGCGAAATACAATATCCTCTATACGATGTAAAAGCTTTCCAAAGAATGACAAAAACAACGAAAGAAATATTCCAGATATGTAATAAATAAATTTGAATATACCCATTATAAATATTTCAAAATAAGTATTCCAGAAAGTCTTGATAACTGAAATTATTCATGACCAATGAATGTCATATATCTTTAAACGTGTGAAATATCATGGTGTCAAATATCTTTAAATTATCACCC
>JAATLQ010012996.1:0-10146 GCA_013421005.1 Heliconius erato x Heliconius himera | reverse complement strand
CTTGCTGGTGAGTTATGAAGACTTCTATGAGTGACAGATGACAGCACGTCGCCACAGAGAATAGATGACGTACGTCACTGCAGAAGTGAAAGAGGAAAGTATTTCGAGGATTATTTGGTAAGTCAACCATTTATATATGCAAATAGGCGAAATTAAGAGACTGCTTCTTCAATCAACGCTGTGTGTTTCTTCATACACATAATAACTGTTTTGTTGTAATGCAAAACAGCTATATTATAAATTTTGAGGCTAGCTAATCTATTGGTCAATTGAATCAAAATTTAAAATTTAGTAATACATTTTTACATTTAGTAAAACATTTTGATGTTTCATATAACTTTAAATAATAAAAATAAGAATAACCGACAGACAACGCACAAACTACTGGACCTTTAAAATTGAAATCAGTAGATTAAGGATTATCGGTGAGCACTAAGAAAGGATTTCTCAAAATTCTTACACTAAAAGCAAAGCTAATGCTAAGCTAAGCTTTAAAGTATACACAACTAAAGTTGAGGGCGACAACTAATCTTTATATATAATAAATAATGTTTTATTTTATGTAAAAAATATTATTGAGGCCAGCGCAGGGGCACAAGGTTGCCTCGGTTGTGGGTTCCATCCCCACTCGAAAGAATGAATTATTATTTATAAATATTTTCGTTTCTTCGCTCTGGCAACAAGGCAAAAACCCGTTGAGCTCCGATACTCAACACACAAGGCTTCGAAAAATTCAGCGGAAAATGAGGAACGGGGCGTCTTAGCACTAGGTTCCCTCTATCTACCCTATTGTATGTGGGATATAACGTGGAGCTGTTTTTTTAATATACAAAATATTATCCAATATTCAAATAATGCTTGTCCTTTAAAATCTTTTTTTCTTTAAAGTCATAATCATAACGTACAAAACTTAGTATATTTTGTAAGCTTCGTCACACAGTCAGTATAATAAATTTAAGCAAAGACAAGTTTTTCAAATAAATCAAAATTACCATTATTGATTGGTCTAGATGTATCAATTTTCGTAATTCTCATAAGTCAAGAATGAATCACAAATTTGTAAGAAAAAAAGCAAATAGCAAAGGGGACCTAGTATTAAAACACTCCATTCCCTACTTTCCACCCAATTTTCTATTTTTAGAAAGTTTAATTTTGCATAAATTGCAAACACACCATGATTACAGACATTCAGTTAGAAATTACATCAAGATAGATTCAATATTGAAACCCACTACCCTCGTATTCAGCCAGGCATGTTTCAAGTGTGCCGCAAGGTTTATTTTAACAATTTCTTATATAAAATATATGCCTTAATGACGTTTCAACAATTTATTATATTATTTTATTCTATTTAGAACGTTTTACATTGATATGGACACTTTAACTTCTAATAAATGATGCCTAACACATTATTCGAGTTGTTATTAATCTACAATGGACTCTATATATGGTAATACCAATTTAAAAACACATTTGCATGAAAAATAGTTTTTGGGGACATCCATATTTTTTTTTTATTTATAATAATTTATTTTTTATCTAAACAGATTCTTTTAGCTCTTTTTATCTATAGCCAAATCGATTGATACATTTTTAATGTGTGCTGCCATCACAGCCTATGGGCTGAGTAGTTTGCTTTAGGAATTGAACGTGCATATTTAGGGCAAATAAAAACGTTGGTGTAACTACAACAATTAGGACTTTTTCATACTTGCGTGCCATAATGCCTTGAATATATTCTCATAAGCAGACAGGAAGTCTTAGCTATCCATGTCGTCAGTACAACTTCCTAGGACCACCACCTTTCAATGTATTGAATCTCAATGTTTAGCTTTATTATTTTTCTTCAATTTCTTGAATTTTTGGCGACACAGCGTTAAACTGAAAACGTGATGGTTATGGAGTCGTATCTTACTCGAAGAAACAAATCATTTATTTATTTTTTTACTTTTTTAAAGTGTTATGTCACTTTTAGAAAAAAAATACTTATTAAGAAAACGTATAAAAAATTAACGTAGCAGGATTTGAATCTGTGCCTCTTTGGAAACCATCCAAAGAGATAAATAAATTTAATTTTCTCGCCCTGGTATCAAAAACTCCACTCAACACACAATGTCTAGAAAACTACTGCAATATGCATGATACAGCGTGAAGCTTGAAAAAAAAACTCAGTAAAATTAAAATAATGGCACATATCCATATAATTTGATCACTGCGAACAAATTTCTAGTAACGCCACATATTTAATGAAATCGATTTATAGCACTGTATCTAAAAAGATGGCTATTGATGCTAGTAAAGGTAAAAATGTAAAGGATACCGACAGAAGTGTCATTGACCGGGCTACTGATAGATTTTGAGTATCAATTATTACCCTATCGATGCATCGGAGGCAGGGCTATTCAAGCTGTGGACCGCTAATATTTTTAATCCTATCCTACAAGTAATATAGTAAATTTGAAAGTTTGTGCCAATTCAGCTAAGACTAAGAAAAGAAAAGTAAAACCAATTTGGATAAAGTAAGGCAATTAGAAAAAGGAGATTTTTTTTTAATCAACGATTATTACTTAAGAATAAATGAAGAACCGATAGGCAGTCTTATAAGACCTAAAATATTTATTTTTTTATATTTTAATGTACATAACATTACATAGAGGGCCCGGAAAATGGTCAATATCTTCAGCAGACGATGCTTCTTCTCCAATTAGCTTTTGATACAATTTACTTTCCAATATTTTTTTATTTCCATTATTCTTTTCGGGCCCTCAAACAAAATTTGATAATCACTGGCCCAAAAGAACTAGTTTGCTAATGTAACCTCCAATAAAACTGCTACCTCTATAACATTTAAAACAAATGGATTTCTATTATAAAACGAAGATATAAAACAACAATACATATATATATATCTGCATTTAGATCGTGTTTTAATTTAGATTTTTGTGTTATTTCTATATTATTCCAATATAAATGTGTGAACTATAATTTTTATAATGTTTTAAAGTTTTGACCATTGTGGTGCAGTGGAATATCGTTTCCTTGTTCAGATAAAACATAACGCGGCGTTGGGTTACGCTACTTGACACAATGTTTCAAAAAATAGATCGAAAACCGAGAAAGGATTGATTTAAAACACAAATCCTATTTGAGTACCAAATTCATTATATTATTAAACATTTAAGCATCTAGCATCTAACATTGCATCTAAAATTATCATTTATGATAATATATGCAAATACATATTATTACTATCTCAACAAAAAAGGGACTTTATTTTCTTAAAAGGCATAAATGGCATCAAGAGGTGGCATTCCACATTCGTGCCGCTATTGTAGCTCAGTTTGGTAACAAGTGTTTCTGGAACACCTTGCCTTGGTAGTTTATGTGTGTTTGCATTTTGAATTATAAGCCCTGTATAGTCCTGTATAATGTATTGTGAAATAAAGATGTTGTTTCGTATCTTTTTGTTCGTGTTTTTAAATAGTTTTGTAGTTCAAATATAAGGCAAATGAAAGCCATCAAACTTTTTTTTTTAATTTTATACTCAACACACAGCTTATGACTCCAATTTCGAATTGAGAATTTAGGGTCCCTCCCTTAGAAAATTTAAGTGATGAAATATTTTAGGTTACCTAAAATATATCATATATGAAAAGGTTGCAGACAGTAAGTAGACAGGGCGAAAACGCAGCCACCGTTGGGGCTGGTTTTTGTCTGTCTACCCTGCTAGAAATAAAGCATGAAGTTAAGAAGAACTAATTTAATTCTTCTATTCTATATGAAATTTAAACCATATTCCTTTCATTTTATAGTTTCACAATAAAAATAATAGGCTATTTCGTAAAGTCATTCGTTTTAAACCACTAAAAGAGATCTAGTGATGTAACATTCCAAACGTTAACACTCAAGGAAGCTATTGAGTATCCTCCCATCCCTACTACAATGGAATTCACTTAGATACATATCAATTTTCAATCTTATTTCTTAAGAAATAAGATGGATTTTTAAGCAAATTCTAAAATAAAATCTATATCTTAATACAGTTTCTCGTTTTAGACGAAACAGTAACGATGTTAGAACGCGAAATATAATATTCGAATGAAACTATAATAAAATTTTACGATTCCACACCACACTAACGTATGATAATAAATTGTTGAATGCTATATAATATATATAAAAAAAATGTATATTTTTAGTGTATAGTTCATATAACAGAAAGCATACGTATCTACGTCGATATAAAATGGAAAATCCCGTTTGTAAAGCAAGCCCGAACCCACAACTTACATTATATTTAATAATTATTTTTATATTTTTATTTCTTCGCCCTAGTAGATATTGACTTCCACTACTTGACACGCAATGTTTCCAATACCTGAGTGTCTTAACACTAACTTCCATCTGCCTACATCCGGGATGCAGAGTGAAACTAAAAAAAATAAAGAAAGGAGTACTCCAACACATGCTTTATGCGATAGTAGTCCCTTTAAAATATTACCAAGCAATCTATTTACTTTTATTGCATTTTCCTTATCCATATGTGGACTATAAACATAGTCGTATAGACGTAAAGAGTGCGGACTAAAAACAAGGTTTTGTCCTTTAAACGACAACTATTGTAGCTATCCGGTGAGATCTGAATGTATTTGCATCGCCAGATCTGTAGAGTTCATTTAGATGTACGTAAGGATATGGTAAATAATGAAAAGTATAAAATACAATAGCAAGTTCGTGCTTTTTCCGGCGTACAGGAGTGGAAAGGGAGAAATTAGTGTTAAAACACTCTATTTTCCTCTTTTTATCTAAGTTTTGGGAGACGTTAAGAGGCGAAACTCAACGCCGCGGTTTATCTACAAGGGCGAGTAATTAAAAATAAATATAATTATCTAAGCTAAGAAACATATATATATAATATTTAAAATGTTGTTCATTTATTTCAGAATATTCAATATAAAAATTTATTTCTATGAAGGATAAAAGTGTGTCATAATAAAAAAAAATTGTAAATTCCCTATTTAAATTTTAATTTAAGTTTTGAAACTGAACGCCGTTATATTTTTGAAAGTCAAAATTATTATACATCAAACTGAACACACTACTATCAAATAAAGATCTTCTTAAGAAAGCATATTTCACTAAACAAAACAACCTTTTCCACATATTTCCTACACATTAATAAATAGATAAGAACCTGTACCTACCTTCCAATAATTAAAGGCAAGATTTAATCTCACAGAGGGTCCTTGTATTAGAAATGTAATCCTCGATACGTTGCACTGTATGTCACGAGTGTAAGGAACATAACGTATTTAAACATTATCTTAGGTGGTGTGGACTGTAGACGCGACACGCCGGTTGCCCACTTTATAGCTTATTTCTAACTTGTATTGGAATTTTGTTATATATAAATAAATATATTTAATGGGGTTTTATATTTATACAATACATATATTTCTTTATTCAACTTCAAAGTTGTTTCTATATAGCAGAATAGATAGAGTGAACATAGTGTCAAAATAAATTTATATAAATTACGTGTTCAGTGGCGTAACTCAACAACGCCATGCTTGTCTTGTAGCAGAACGATATAAAAAAATAATTAATTATCTTAAGCGAGAATCGATGCAGTAACCGTTGTGTTTACAATCAGATTACTGCTGGCTACGAGAATTTTGATTTCACAAAAAAAAATTCACTTCACTCAATTTTTCATTTCACAAAAATTATGATGTGAGGCCAATCGTGGCGCGAGGGCACAAAGTGTGACTAAAACCGTCTGGTTGTGGGTTCAATCCCCACTCGAGGAGATGAAATATTTACTTAAATTTATATTTCCATTTCTTCGCTCTGATGTCAAGATTAAGCGCGGCGTTGAGTTCTGCCACTCAACACGCAATGGCTCTAGAATTCGGCAGAAAGTGGAGAACAGAGTATCTTAACATTAGGTTCCCTCTGCCTACCTTGCTGTGTGCGGGATACAGCGTGAAGCTAATTTATAAAATTTAATTGAAATTATCAATTTTACTGCGAAATTGTTAACTGGAAAAACAATTTTTATGATCCTATTAAATAATCCAATGCACTTCATACATACATTCAGCACGGTCTTACATTTTTAATATACATCAATAACGTAAAGAACATTCAAGTTTGACGCGACAGCGCTGGCTTGTTAGCCGCGCCACTTATAACTCAAAAAGGTGACGTGACGTATCTACTTTTGCACCTAGAAATGCTACTTTGTTGCCTCTGAAAGGATTGAGCTTATGTTACATAATTGGATTTTTTTTTTCAGTTAGTTATCAGTTAATAAAATTATTCCATTTAATAGGATTTGAACCTGCACTTTTATGGATTGACCCAATAGATATATATAACATAGTACCAGTCGTGGTGCAGGGACACAATGTGACTGTAAACGCGACTCGTTGTGGGTTCGATCCCCATTCTAAGAAATGAAGAATTTACTTGAATTTATATTTCCATTTCTTCGCTCTGGTGTGAATTCGGCAGAAAGTGGGGAACGGAGTGTCTTAACACTAGGTTCCCTCAGCCTACTCTACAGCGTGAAGCTGATTTTTAGTACACAGGAAGAACCCAGTGGTATGATATTTGGATCGGCACTTTTCGTTTGTCGTTTTTTGAAATACAATTCGTTATAATATTATAATACCTCCGAGAGCGGATCGAACTCACAACCAATATGAAATATATTCTAATAATTTGCCAATACAACCTACCTGTTGTCTAATCAAAACGATAATTTCGCAAAATGTCTGTCCCACGTAATGTCTTGACATTAAAACCCTAATCGACCTGCAAGCATTTAGTGGGATCGAAATTTTAATTAAAATTGAAAAAGCTCGCTCGGTTATTGTTCCTAATAAACGTTAGCGGCGTTCAGAAAGAATTTTTTATATAAAGATAAGTTATTTTTGTATGAAATGAGTTCATAATTAGTAATATGTTCACAAAATATCAAGTAATGGAAGCTTTAAGCTCGATTAGTGTAAACAACGAGATAAATTTTCATTTTGTGACGTTTGTGCACGTTTTTAGACTCGTTTTGTATGTAAATTTTGGATTTTTTTATACATATATTTTCTTTTAAATGTTGAAGGCTTAATATTTTACTGTAGTTATAGACATATATATGAATGAAGAAAATTTCCGTTGCTTAGTGACGGGCAGACGACAGACCTACGTGGCGTTTAATGTTGAAAGTTGGCATGTGGGTGGCTTGGGGAGTGCAGAGCAGGGCTTGAAATAACGTTAAAACTATGGTATCGTTACTCTAGGTATCGATACTTGATAAAGTGTCGATAAATATTTACCTTTATATTTAGATACTTTTATCGTTAAGCACAAGTATAGTTAAATCTATGGTATCGCTAGGTATCGTTAAAATGGTATCGTTAAGATAGTTTCGCTACCGTCGCTCTCATCCAATCACAAAAATATGTAAGTAAGACTGCGTCGACGCTAGGTGTGTGTGTGTGTGTGTGTGTATGTGTATGTGCGTACTATTATTACCGCGATCTCTTTGCTATTTCGAGTTATTGTTCTTGTTGAATATACATCCATACATATGAAAATAAATAAGCGCCTGTGATTTCAAAATCATTTTATATTATACAGTTACTTACATACTACTAAAATAATTCATCATTTTTTTCCCAAAATAAAAAAAATAATATTATATAAATAAATATTTCTGTAATTCAAGCGGGAGCTGTTAGTAATAATAATAATATTTATAAACTATAACAGTATTTACTTTATAATGGTTATTCATGTTATGGAAAGGTATAGAAATAAACTGCCTTGCTAGTGAAGTGGTTGAAGCGATTCCCGAGCAAGGGATCTTGCGTTCGATTCCCGAATTGGGCAAAGTATTATTAATTATTATCGGTTTTCGAAAAATCTCAATAGTATCAATAAAAAAGCGCGATGTTATGAATAGTATAGTGTCAGAATAAGTAAATCAACGACAATTTTAAATACAAAAAATATTATTTTGGACTTTAATGAGATGAGGATATAATGAGGCCAGAAGCGCAAAAGACGTGGCGCAGAAGCACAAGCGTGTTATTGTAAATGTGAGACAGGTTGTGGGTTCGATTCCCATTCGGGGAAATAGAATATTATTTTTTTTAACATTTTTAATATTTTTTCGTCGATATGACTATCATTTATGCTATTTTTTGATTTGAGAAAATAATTTATTGGCTGTAAGAATGTTCATTGTTATTCAAAAGATTATTTACATTCTAAACTTAAGAATCAAGAAACTGCTTAAAATATGCTTTCTTCGCATGCATTGTAATGACTACATAAAAAATATTATAAAAAAATTTGAAGCCGCAGCGGTATGAAGTGTGACTGTAAAACCGACTGATTGTGGGTTCATCCTCCTCGAGGAGATGAAATATTTACTTAAATTTATATTTCCATTTCTTCACTCGTATTGACGATACGCGCGTCGTTGAGTTCTACCACTCAACACGCAATGCCTCCAGAATTCGGCAGAAAGTGGGGAACGGAATATCTTAACACTAGGTTCTCTCTGCCTATCCTGCTGTGTGCGGGATACAGCGTGAAGCTGATTTTGATTTCATTTTGATAAAAATCAAAGTTAAGGGTATGTGATTGTAATTATTATGTTACTAGCGACCAGCTCGCGGCTTCGCCCGCTTAAATTTGTGAATTTTTAAGTTTTTTTTTTGATTTTTTAATATTTCTAAAGTAAAAATTATTAAAACCATAGGCGGTATTTTCAATTTTCATAAAAAAATAGTATTGGAGGCATTTAACAAAGTAATAGAACCAGAAACAATAATAAATAAAAATGTTGTGTTTGTTGGTTTTTTTTGTTTGTCGACGTTTATCTCAAAAACGGCTTAACCGATTTAAAAAGCGAAGACGCGAGCGCGGTGCGGGGGCGGTAAAATCGATTTAATTATTTTTATTTAATGGTGTAATGATTAAATAACTGACCTTTATAACTATTTATTTATATTCTCATAGAGAAATTATAGCTTTATTGGGCACTTTTTTTTCAAATAATTTTATCAAAATATATTTATTTCTTTTAAGATAAAAATTAAAATAACATATCCATAACTACATATAATATATTTATATAAATGTAAATATTTTTTTATTTAATAGCTCCCAATAGTTATTACATGCATGCTTATGCAAGGAAAAAACATTTTAGAAAGTTGTTTAATTCTATCAGAATTATAAAAACTACCAACATTTTAATAGTTTATAAATTATTTTCTCAAATAAAAAAACGCCTTTGTTTTCCACCTGAAAAACACTAAATGGGCGAAAAAATATTAAATTTATATATAAATATATAGTGTAATGTGGTATACTCTTTGTATTTTTTTCAGCTTCACGCTGTATCCTGCACACAGCAGGGTAGGCAGACGTAACAGAAGACACTCCGTTCCCCACTTTTGTCTTGGTGCCAGAGCGAAGAAATGAAAATGTTAAGAAATAATAAATCATTCCCTCGAGTGGGTATTGAACCCACAACCGCCGCGTTTCAGTTACACCCCTGTGCCTCTGGACCTCAAGGGCATCGATTCTTTTTATTCTTTCAGAATAATATGTATATTTTTAGATGTTCCTCTGAACTATGATAATACGAACTTTAAAAATTAGTTATTGTGGCATTTTTTTTTATTTTTTAAGATTTTATAGTTTTTTGTCTTCTATAAAATTGTAGTACATCACTTTGGTCTATTCTTAATAATTTCCACAGTGTACGCGATATAAGGTTTTTTTTTATATATATTTATATTTTTTTTTTACACGTTAATTATAAAATATTTTTTCAAATCTCGTCCCGCAGTTTCGGGGCCTATTCAATTCAAATAAAGAAAAAAAAAATTATCGATTGTCTTCATAATTTTAGTAATATCGATGCACCGCCCCCCACCCCCGCAGAGTCACGCTGCTACGGTGCGGTTTTTATTATTACATGATTTTCTTTAGATTGATATTTTTAAATTCATTGTATCTTTTGAATGGAATGTCCGACTTTAATCATTTAAAAAGTATTTTACACGTATTGAAATTATCTTTAACACAATATCATTTAATGGTATAAGGATTAATGCAGATGTATGA
>JAATLQ010012995.1:0-11901 GCA_013421005.1 Heliconius erato x Heliconius himera | reverse complement strand
ACTGCGGTTTATAGCCGGCGTGATGTGTCAACAATTAAATGCGTTTTTCTCTAAAACTATTCGTAATTTCAAATTAGTGTAAAGAGCAAATTTTATCTTCGTTTAACGTAGAAAATTAATAAAGTATTTAAAAGGATAAGGATTGATACCATTATGGACAAACATCCCTCAAAATAAAAATTATATTCAAATTACTATTTTTAGACAGAAATATGCTCACTGTATGTTATCCTTAGAAGGTACGAATATGCTGTCGCTGACTTTTTTGTAGATCTTATTAAGAGGAATAATACTCTAGTACATTATTTTCATGTAGGACTTACCATTAAAGCAGCGCATGCGTGAAAGTGTCTGAACGGGTAGGACTTTATACACATTTATCATATTTATGTCAAACTACAATAAAATATACATATAATAAACCATATATCATCCTTCTCTGAGAAATACTCTACATAATGGTGAAAACCGCATCAAAATCCGTTGGGTGGTTTAGAAGAAGATAACGTAGAAAGGCCAGACAGAGAAAAAAATCGTTCTTATTTTATAAGATATAGAGATTCTAAGTTGTAACTTTATAATAATATTAATATTTTTTATACTATTTTTACAATTTGACAGTTTTTATGCAAATCCAAAAAGGAAGAGTTTCTATATCCGCCAATTATATTTTTTATGTATATTCCTCAATTTATCTATTATCTATCTATCATTTTAAAACCTTAAAATTTTAAAAAGGATTTTTTTACTAGACAGAGCAAATTTTCTAGGTAGTCCCATTACCAGCAAGTCTGGACCCTATAATGAAATATCAGGGAAATCAAGGGAATCATCCTTATCAGTAATTAAACAATTTTTACTTATTTCTAATAAAAACTTTTTTTCAATACTCATATATTAGCTTGTTGTAGTCATCGTCTGATGAAACTGCTGAGTTGATGATAATAGGAGAGACAATTCCACAATGATTGCATTAGGGAATATTTGTTCAAATATTTTAGGGACTTATATAATTACATATATTTGTACACCACTAGGATGTACTATCAAATTATTCGGGTGAGCTAATAAAGAAACGTACAATTCCTCAGCTCTTGATAGTATATACATATTTACTATTTATATTGAGGCCGGTCGTGGCGCGAGGTGTGACTGCAAAACTGACTTGCAAAACTGACTGGTTGTGGGTTCGATCCCCACTCGAGGAGATGAAATATTTACTTAAATTTATATTTCCATTTCTTCGCTCAGGTGTCTAAATTCTTCTTCCGTTTCTTTGTTTGTTTACTGTTTGCCTTGTATTTTTATTCTTGTTCTTCATTAAGCACTATTCTTGTTTTGTATGCAATCACAGGAGTAAGTCCACCGTTTTTTGAACATAAAACGTTGTAATATTTTTTTAAACTTCTCGCTGTATCTCCTAGGGAACCTAGTGTTAATACACGCTGTTTCACTGTATATATAGTATTCACTGACAACTAATATCTACCTAAAATATCGAGGGATGACTGATGATTAGAAACAATAACTGCCCCTTCTTCTTTGGATAATCTCTCGCCATCGCGTAAATTCCATTGTACGCCCAGAACTTTAGTTATTGGACTTAAAAGACATGCTCCAAGCCTATAGAAAAAAAATGTAAACAATTAAATATTTTGATACTCTCACAATTCTGGATATAATACCTATCTATTGATTCAAAATTTTATTCAGGAAAATATTTAGAGGCCAGATGTTTAAGTCGAGCCCATGCCGGGACCAGGTTGGGCCTTTAGGCACACGTGAATTTGATGTCCAATTGGAAAGTAGTATGTAACAAATTTTTGTAATTATTAGCAAATCCTTTGGGGTCCCCTGAGGTCGGGAGAAGGGGTCGGGTAAAGATGGAACACGATATGACTAGACAAAGAGTTTAGAGAGAGAATTATTTTTTTTCTTTTCTTTAAGGCATTAAATTTTTCGTTTTCTATTTTATTCTACTATGCTCGTAGTGTGTAGATAGTAATGGATATTCACAGATTTCTGATAACACATTTCTGATTCAGATTATCTGTCTTCTTTTTTAAAAAAATAAAAAAAAAAATGTGAAAATGCGTGAATGCTTTAGGTAATAATTATTAATTCCGTGCAAAATCTTATTAGAACAGAATCACAATATAGTGAAATAATTATATCATGCGTTAGGTGTTTAATTATGGCTTATCTTGCGATAGTTAAACCTACAAAATGGATAAAAGCGAGGTCAAATGAATAATTGTGTGATATCACTATATATTTATCAACTAGTTTATAGTTAATGTCATACTTAGATTCACAAACATAAGGTCAAATTAAACAACCAAGGCTGCCAATATTTATTTATGCAGTATAAATAAATAATCTTGAGGTTCATTTAGGAATATTATATGTTTAATTCGTATCAATATTTTTTATTTTGTAAACATAGAAGATAAAATACAATAACAAAAATATATTTGGCAATCACATTGTTTTTGCCAATTTTTTTTGTATAATGTATCTATATATAACATAAAACTTACCTAGCATTGTCAACATTTTTTGGTCTAAGCAAAAAGAAAGGCCATACAATACACGCTAAAAGTGATCCGTAAACATAATAAATAAAATAATTAGAATAATATTTAATCATATTTGGTTCACTGCTCCTTATCTTTTTTAAAAGATAAGTGACGACAATCACTGCCACAAACATTAATATATTGTATAACATTTTTTTGTATTTAATTATAAAAAAAAATTAAACACAACACATGTTTTAATACAACACTGTTATTCCTAACAACTCTTTGCAAACTGACTGTCCCTACATAGATCTATTTGTCGGATACTAAATATTAGGGAGTCGTCTTCTGATAAGAAAATATACACACTACAATATAATACAGTACAATAAAATATATTTAATCGATTTTTAATCAAATTAATTAAATATAAGATACCGTCGCGGCACATTGGCACGACCGTGACTGTGAACGCGACGGTTGTGGGTTCCAATCGGGGGGAATGTAATGTTTAATATTTTCACATTCTTATTGTGGCAACAAAGTAAAGTGATTTCCTCTGTTTGTAAAGTGAATTCGTCGGAAAATAAGGAACGGATTGACTTTATGACTAGGTTCCCTCTGCCTACCCTGATATATGCGAGATACAGCGTGAAGTTAAAGAAATAAAAAAAATAAATAAAACATAATTAAATATAATATAGATTTAATTATGTTTATATTAGTAGATAATGCCTTGGTATTGAATGACTAACGTCGCCCATGTAAGAAAGATATCGATTCTAATCTATTTAAAGGAATGTTTGTTCTACAAATACCCTAACTAAAAAAAAACTAATGTGGTAAGGATAACGAAAGTCTTTTGTAAAGTAAAATCGATAACATTTGTTGATTAATTTATTTAATACAAAATGTTTTTATTTTTTATTTTAAGGAAATGATAGCAAATTGGTAGATTAGCAAAACTATCATATTAGATTGGCATAGTAGTTTTGTATTTAGTGTTAGATATTGCTTTAGTGTTCAAGAAATATATAAAAGTAGCGGCCTCCGGGTGACTTCGCCCGCTTTACGTAAAAATGCTTAATTATTTTTACAGTTATCAAATAATTATGATTTATGTATTATAAACTAAATCTCAATTATTATAATTTAAGTGTTTTAGAAAAATATTTAATTATTTTATATCTAGGTAGGAATTCTAGGATCAAAAATAGCCTATATGTTTTTCACAATTTCTTTTGTCTCTCAATGAAAAATCCCATAAAGACCAGACGCGCTGTTCTGGAGATTGGCCCGGACAAACCGAAAGCGAAATACACGACCAAAAATGTTTGTTTACTTTTAGTATTGTATTAATAACTATGTATGGACTTAAGAAATCACCGTTATTTTAAAAATCACTGACAGACTTCAATTTTATGTAGATGCATAGACTATTATAAAAATTGTAATTTAAATCTTTTGAAGTTTTATTTGATTTTGCATACAAAATTATCGAATTTCTATGAAAAATGTTTAATTATTTCACGTAGTATCTAGGATAGTTGGTAGGTAAGCGCAAACTTAAAACGCTATTTTCTTCCGTCTAAATCTCGATTCTGTGGGAATCTAGAATGAAAACTAGTCTAAGTAAATGTTGCTCCACATTTACCTCTATCTTTTATGTAAGCCCTAAAAAAAATGTTGCAGTTGTTCCGAGGATTACCCGGGACAAACAGACAGACAAAAATTCTTTGTTTCGTGTGTTAATTTACAATCACAGACAGATTTTTTATTATATTTATATGTAGGTGTAGATTACAGGTGAAAACCTCTACACGACTACCAATCACAGATAAGAGCTATTAAAAAGTTTATTTTGCCATCAATATACAGAACTATAATGAAGTTATTCAGTCCTGATAACGCATATCTAGTTCGTGTTATCACTTTTGCACATAACATTGAGATTTTGCTTATGACTTACATACTTACTTACTTGTATTTCGTTAAATTGTATTAAAATTAATAAATATTAAATGTTTTTAGTTTGATTTATGACGAATTAAGAAATATTGGAAATTAAGTTCAATGTTTTATATTTCTCACATTTGCGATTGCAGGTAGTTAAAAGACGGATTTTTAACTAGTCATGTCATCTTTTTGTTTTTCACTTTCTTCACATTTAAGACATTGTATGTGTTACCGGCATTCTCTGTAGTTCGGTATTCTATACACAATACCTAGAATACCTAAAATGTGTGGGTAACGTATGACATATTTTTTATGGTATACTTTGCCTAGGTATTCTATACAATAACTACCGAATGCGCTATGGGTAATGTATGTATAAGACGAGAGCAATGAAGGACATACCTGCCCAGCAGGCAACAAACATATTGCGACTCCTTTACCTTTTTGCATCCCAAACGGACTTTTATAAATACTTATAAAGGGTACCTATACGATTTTAAACGTACGTATCTATACGGTTTTACGGTAAACAATGTTTGTAGAGCACAGATATTTTTCACAGGTTGTAAATTGGCTATTTTGATGTTATTTATAAGATACATACACCAATAGTTATAAATTATTATATGATACGAAAGACCTATTATTGAGATTTATTGAGGAAAAACCACGACCACAGACCCAACAGTCGGGCTGCATTTGCCAAATTTCTGAGTTGAGTTATCCCGAAAAATCAGAATTTCCTAAATATCTGCTAAGCCACTGAAAATCGCTGAACACACATGGTGTAATGGATAGGTCCTGAGATCTTCTGCTCATACGCAAGCGTTGATCCATCGATCGCGTTACACCCAGTATTATATGTAGTAACGCCACCGCGCCATTCTCCTACTAAATTTATATATTTAAAATATTAAAAAATTGCATCATGAACGTACTACTACGTTAAAAAGAAATCTAAAAATTATGACATGTTGAAATATGAGGCATTGCGTGTTGAGTGGCGGAACTCAACGCCGCGCTTTGCCTCGACACCAGAGCGAAGAAATGAAAATATAAATGTAAATAAATATTCCTCTAGTGGGGATCGAACCCACAACCAGTCGATTTTGCAGTCACACTTTGTACCCCTGCGCCACGACTGGCCTCTTTTTTTTATTACGCTTATATATTATTAAAAAAAAAATAATACTACTATTAGTAGAGATATGATGATGTCCTTGACAGCAAAAAGAATAAAATTGCGAAATGTCACTAAAATTATAAAACTGTGTCATCATTGTATAAATTGTATGTATTTAGGATGATAATATCGCCAAAACAGTTTAGCACTTTGGTATTCTATAAGTATTATTTTCATATCATAGAAAAAATATATATGAAACTGAGAAAAAAAATTGGTCAAATGCTCGTCGAACTCACCCACCGAGGGTTCCGTAACAATTTCAAGGTTGTAGGTCAACGAAAAGTACAATTTATAAAGGTGAAAAACTTAAGTATGCGCATTCATGCAAAATTAATATTTTATATGAAATTACCTACAAATATGAGGCCAGTCGTAGCACAGCGGCACAAAGTGTGACTGTAAAACCGACTAGTTGTGGGTTCGATCCCCATTCGATGAGATGAAATATTTACTTAAATTTATATTTTCATTTCTTCGCTCTGGTGTCGAGGCTAAGCGCGGCGTTGAGTTCTGCCACTCAACACGCAATGCCTCCAGAATCCGGCAGAAAGTGGGGAACGGAGTGTCTCGACATTAGGTTCCCCCTGCCTACCCTGCTGTGTGCGGGATACAGCGTGAAGCTGAAGAAGGAGAAGAAAAACTACAAATATAAGTTTGTAAAGTTTCTATCTAAGAAAAACCCATAAAATTTCAGTTTTCGGTTTTTCTCTTTATTTGTATTGTCACTTCGTGCCAAATTTTATAAGAGTAGGTCTACGGGAAATATTCTTCATTTATAGGTTTTGATTACGCAGCAATTTTCATATAAAATGCAGTAAAATGGATACATCATTAATTTCTATATCTGTTGATTGTATTCACTTAGAATTTTTTTTACTGCTTCAAGTGACCGTAGACTTAAATATTTAGCGTTAATAACAGCTTCATCGCATGGAGGTATTTCGCGATCTCGAGACAAATGGTCTTAACAGGCGGACAAACACACAAAAAAGTTACTATATAAAGATTCCGTTTTCACCTTATGAGGTACGGAACCATAAATAAGCTTAAATAGATTAACAATTACGTAGTATAGTACTAACGTTAAGACAAACAATATTAAAAAAAAACGTATATTGTCAATCTTAAAAGGCCAAAATACATCGTAAAATATGCCAAGTATAGATGATGTGCAAAGTAGGTTAAATTATATTACATAATTCAGTATATTATTACCAGGAACACAGGATAAGTAAAATATTATCTTGGCGACATGGTGGTGTACTATTATTATAGTTAACAAAGAGTAAAAACGTACATCTGGATGGTTATTAACTAACCAATATAATATTTTAAGTTTGAAATAGAATTTGAAGTTTGAAATTGTGGATTAGATGCGAAAAAATATGAATTTAGAGTTTCACTCTAAAGTTTCACTCTAAGCCTCACACTGTATCTCGCAAACAGCAGGGTAGGCAGAGGGAACCTAGTGTTAAGACACTCCGTTCCCCACTTTCCGCCGAATTCTGGAGGCATTGCGTGCTGAGCAGCGTAACTCAACGCCACGCTTTGCCTCGACACCAGTGAAGAAATGAAAATATAAATGTAAATAAATATTTCACTTCTTCGAGTGGGGATCGAACCCACAACCAGTCGATTTTACAGTCACACTTTGTGCCCCTGCGCCACGACCGGCCTCAATAATATTATTATTGAGGATTATTGATTTTAATGACAGAATTGAAACTATAATATATAATTATAGTTTCAATTCTGTCATTAAAATATACATTTACCAATGTTTAATGTTCGTTGGTAAATAATGTGAAATAGTTATTGATTTTTACATAATACAACGCAAATATCTATTAACTGAACGACCGCTTTTCGGAACACGCGCCCTTTTTACCCCTTTTCGTGTTTGTAGTTACTTGTATGACTGTAAGGTGTGATTGTAAACGCAACTGGTTGTGGGTTCGATCCCAACTCGAGGAGATGAAATATTTATTTAATTTATATTTTCATTTTTTCGCTCTGGTCTGGTCAAGGCAAAGTGCGGCGTTGAGTTCCGCCACTCAGCACGCAATGCCTTCAGAATTCGGCCGAAAGTGGGGAACGGAGTGTCTTAACACTAGGTTCCCTCTGCCCACCCTGCTGTTTGCGAGATACAGTGTGAGGCTTAGAGTGAAACTTTAGAGTGAAACTCTAAATTCATATTTTTTCGCATCTAATCCACAATTTCAAACTTCAAATTCATCCCTTTACACATCAAAAATAACTATTTTAATTTTACCTTATTTTAAAGTTATTAGATATATAAGCCTTTAATTTAAACTAAGTAAAACTTATAAATTTCATAGTAAATATTTTAATTTCAAATATAAATTTTAATTTTTGTAACTTTGATGAATTTGAAGTGTAAAAATACGAATTTAATGTTAAAAAATATAAACTGGAGGTTTAAAACTGCGAATTTAATTGTTATTTTTAAAATCAGCTTCACGTTGTATCCCGCATATAGCAGAGGGAATAGATTTTCTAGGAACACTAGGAGTGTTAAGACACTCCGTTACCCACTTTTATGAGATTTTGGAGACATTGCGTTACCCACTTTTATGAGATTTTGGAGACACACTAGATTTTGGAGGCATTGCGTGTGAGTGGCAGACCTCAACGCCCCGCTTTGCCTCGACATCAGAGCGAAGAAATGAAAATATAAATGTAAATAAATATTTAATTTCCTCGAGTGGGGAGCGAACCCACAACCAGCCGATTTTACAGTCACGCTTTATGCCCCTGCGCCACTACTGGCCTCATTGTTATTTTTGACGTGTAAAATGATGAATTTGAAATAAAAAAATGTACTTTTTTAAAATTGTAAAATATCCATCCTTACAATAAATTGTTTGTTTGTTTTATCTGTCTACTAAGCCATCACTAATCCTAGGGTTTTTATAATAATTATTATAGATAATATATCTACTTCATAGTACAATTTTATTGATTATTATTATAAATTCATATTATTTATGAAACGATTATTTAATTTTTGGTTTGGATTACCCATAAATTTCACATTAACCGTGGAATTTTTCCAAAATTTTTGGACTTAATTTATAATTGACGATATTTTTAGACAATATAAAAATTAGTTTCTAATTGAATACCATGATAATAAATTATTATTATTATTATTATTATCATGTTTCTCTTTTTTTTTATAATTCACGGGTTCAAAAGAACCCGGTCCTTTGCAAGGCTTGCGTGGGGACACAGCACCGTGCGTGTTATTATTATTATCAGTAGAAATCCCACTCGGGAAATATACAGAAAACAATACAGATTTTAGATGGGTAAGACGTACAACAGTCCTTAGCATTAAATTAAGCTTATTATAAAAATCTATCGTTAACAACGCCAAATTTTTGTTTAACGTCGTTTAAGATGTGTTTTGGTCAAAAGGGATATTGTTAGACAATAATTGTATAGTGTGTGTTGTGGGTGTAAGAAATCGTGGCGGTGGATTCAAGTCCTACTCTGGGAAATTAAATATTTAATATTTTCATTTCTTCGCTCTGATATCGTGGCAAAGCGCGGCGTTCAGTTCCGCCACTCAACATACAATGCCTCCAGAATTCGGTGGAAAAGTGGAGAACGGAAAGGTTCTGAAGTTCCTTCTGTCTACCCTGCTATGTGGAGGACACAGGGTGAAAGTAAAAGAAAATATATTATAATGAAACATCGCAAAATATCAATTAAAAAAAAATCAGCTTCACGCTGTATCCCGCACACAGCAGGGTAGGCAGAGGAAACGTTGTGTTAAGACACTTCGTTCCCCACTTTCTGCCGAATTCTGGAGGCGTTGCGTGTTGAGTGGCAGAACTCAACGCCGCGCTTAACCTCGACACCAGAGCGAAGAAATGGAAAATATCAATAAAAATCATCATACTTAATTATTTTTATATACCTGATCCCCACTCTTCCGTACGTTACACGTTTCAAAAATATAGAACAAGAACTCAAAACTACAGTAAGAACTCTTACCAAATACCATTAAAATGAAAATCACTAATGAAAATATACTTTCGTTTCTTTTACAATATTGTCCCAGCGATTTAATGATTCTTGCTAACCTGATGAGCTTAACGTGTCGTTAACCTCTGATTTATGACCACAAAAAATAATGGGTATTCGAGCTCACTTTTTATTCGTAAATCATTTATCTTAATATTCACATGCTGTGAAAAATATTGTACACGTAGATTTCAGTTTATTATTACGAATCCAGATGTTATTTAAGTTTGGAGCACTTTAAAACTTCGTTATAGAAAACCCTGTATAAAGATGTGATTTTTTTATATTTTTTTAAGCATCACGCTGTATTCCACCACACAGCAGGGTAGGCAGATGGAACCTAGTGTTAAGACACTCCGTTCCCCATTTTCAGCCGAATTCTGGAAGCATTGCGTGTTGATTGGCGGAACTAAACGCCCAACGCAAACAAATATTATAATTTATTAGTTCAATAAGTATAGGTGTTTGATGAAAAAATAGAGTAAATTTCAACTAACAACAACAGATTAGTGTTAGCAAACTACTCACGTTACATGGTAAGAGTAGTTTTCTTATAGATTGGATTCCCAAGGTATAATGTCGCATTGCGCCACTGAAATTGTTAATTCTCTATCTGAGGATCCAATTTTTAAATCATCTTTTCTTTTTCGAATATCAAAGCTTTAAATCAAAATTTGAAACCATCGTGGTGCAGAGATACAAGGGTGTGACTGTAATGTGACGGCCGTGGGTTCCATGCCCATTCGAGGGTATGAATTATTATTTGTAAAAAAAGTAATTTCTTCGCTCTGGCACAAGACTAAAACCCGGCGTTGAGTTCCGACACTCAATACGCAATGCCTCTAAAAATTCGGCAGAAAATTGGGATCGGAGTGTCTTAGCACTTAGTTCCCTCTGTCTATGCTATATGAGGGATACAGCATACTGCTGATTTTCACTTTTGATTTAAATCAAAATATATTAAAAGTAGATTTTAGTTAAACGAGTATTAATTATAACTGAAACAATTTTCCGCCTTGCGCGAGTTAATGATCATTTTAGAGCCCAGGTATTAAAAGGTCATTATTTTAAAGACGGTACAGTTATTTTTTGTGGTAGCTCGCTGCTTTCACTTAATGTAATTTAATGTTCGAAAAATTAACATATGCTATGAAAAAATAATATGTACTTATAATATATGTAGACTTACATTAGGAAATTCATTTTTTATATTCTTTTTTTAGCTTCACTTTGTATCCTGCACATAGCAGGTTAGGTGGAGCGAACCTAAGAACCTAGTGTTAAGACACTGCGCTCTCATTAAGATATTTCCATTCCTGTGTGTGTTAAAGGAAAGTGGGGAACGAAGTGTCTTAACACTAGGTTCCCTCTGCCTACCCTGCTGTGTGCGGGATACAGCGTGAAGCTGATTCTTTTAGTGATGTTTTGTATTACTCTCCTTAATCCATCAATTGATAGTCATAGAGGAGAAAAAAAAATATTTCAATAGAACATAAAGCCATAAAAATCATGCAATTAACAACTTTATTCATGTATATTAGAGGTATGCTTTTATTTTGTTTTAGTTTGTAGTAGAGCTTGAAATCATAGCAAAAGTATTTTGAGCATTTTGTTTGTAGATATGCTTGATGTAAATGGGTATTGAATATATCTATATTATGTGTTAATTATTAATTTTATAAGAATGATCGATTTTATAGGAAAAAATCATTAAATCGAAAAAGATTTTTTATTCGATATAAAATAAATTATAGTAAATAAAGTATGAGCTGTAACTGCTCTAGACGTTGCAGTGTATGGATACTGGAATTATACTGTCTTATTTTCTCAAAGGATAGCTCAACTTTAATAACAAATGCTGATGCTAGTTGCGGCGTTGAGTTCCGGCACGTAACACGTAATGCCTCCAGAATTCGGCAGAATATGGGATGTCTTAACACACGGGTCCTCAAAGTCCTCCATGTATATATCTGCTATTACCGGGGACACGGGCGAACCCATAGCAATGCCATCTATTTGTAAATAGAATTCTTGATTGAACATAAGGTATCCAGATGTGAGGCAATGTTCTAAAAGTTCAAGATATTCTATAGGCATATTGTTATCCTCTAGCTTCCTCTTGACAATCTTGATGCAGTCCTTGACGGGAATACTGGTGAACAGCGACTGGACATCAAAACTGAC
>JAATLQ010012985.1:0-14133 GCA_013421005.1 Heliconius erato x Heliconius himera | reverse complement strand
TATCGGCTGATGGTGAAAACATGAAACTTGGACAGATGTATGTTTTCATAATGTAAACACCACTAAGAAGCGAAAAAATACCCTGAAAAAGTGAAATAGGGGTTGACAGTGTGTTTGATTTTTTTTTAATCGGCACTGGTTTTTATAAAAATTAAAATTTAGATCACTCCTAATAGTGCAGATTATAGATATGTACGTCGTGACACATTAAAAACGTAAAATTGTTCACGCGGTCAGTCTTGCGTTCGATTCCTGCTCGTGGAAATGAATTATTTTTATTTTTCCGCTCTAGTAACAAGACAAACATTTCGAATATTGAAAGGTGCGTGGTGGAATAGAGTGTAATAAGTTACGACTCGTAACACTAGGATTTCTCTGAATACCATGCTATTTTCGGGATGACATAAAAAGCAACGTGGCTCAAAAAGTTTTCAATTTTGCGTGTTTCACAGACACTGCGTGCTTAACGGCGTGACGGAATAAATCGGAAGTATTAAATAAATTTAACCATATCATACATAATGTAAAATATATATAATTAGGCATTTATATACTGTGCCCTTGGAACTATCATGAACAATGGATAAACTAAACCTTTGACTTGTTTAAGAAAACGAGCTGATTGACGTACACTATATACTATAATGTTGAAATAATTTAATCACAAATTAGTAGTAGTCACGCACTTTATTATGTTTATCTTTACCTTATATTTATGAGTTTCTTGCGCTGGTTCTTTCGGGTCTGGGACTTTAGGAAACGATGGTAAATAATTTGACTTAAGAAATAAGAAGATTCTTATTTTGAATAAAATTATTTGACCTAGTATACATACACTAGCCTACCTATGGCTACACCCTCGTGGTGAAATGGAAATATATCGGTGTGTTTTCTTGTTACCAGAGCGAGAAAATGAAAAATATGAAAATAATTTATTTTCAATAATGGGAATCGAAGCCATAACTGTCGCATTTACAGTGAGACATTATCCACGACGATCTTAATTAACAATGAAAATACTTACGAAAAATTATAGTATTCCAAGTCGCAGTTGTACAT
Organism: Heliconius erato x Heliconius himera; assembly: GCA_013421005.1. Classification (NCBI taxonomy): domain Eukaryota; kingdom Metazoa; phylum Arthropoda; class Insecta; order Lepidoptera; family Nymphalidae; genus Heliconius; species Heliconius erato x Heliconius himera. Next base: position 13,074 of record JAATLQ010012985.1, on the reverse strand, counting down.
GCTAGATACAACCCGTACAGCGCCGCAGCGTGTCCATAACCGAAAGTTACCAAATTTTGATACACGATCTTATGTTTCCTAGGCTCTGCCTGTGGTGCTATGAGCTTCTCGTAATGGTCGACTAATGGTTCTTCTGTAGTTGTGGTTGTCGTGGTTGTCGTCGTTTCTGCGTATGGTGCCATTTTACCTGAATAAAAAATAACAACATATGTTTTAAATGAGTAAGTAAAGTGGTTAGGTATAGTTGAATTTTTTTTCGGAATTTGGCATGTAGGTATGTTAGGGAGAGAAATTCTCGCGGTTCAGAACGGTCGGAACAGGGAAAATGTCTTTTTCTACTTATTTCTAAATAAGTATTTTTCTTTCCTAAGTGTGGATAAACACTTTAAAAAATGTTTAAATTATGTCTTTTTCTGTTTTACGTCTAAATATCGCAATGAAAGTTAGGGGCGACGATAATTTTAGTATATTCATATTATACAAGTTTTGGCAGTGTCTCTAAGACTTACATACATTTCTTGCCTAAATAAAAAATAAAAGACTGCTCCAATTGTGAAAACAAATTAAGAATAGATCTAGATGTAATGCTCATCTCATCATTGATGATGCAAATATTTGCAAAATATCTGATACCTAACCTGTTACGTTGTTAAGCTACATATATGGTCGTAATGACCATGACACGATGTTTTTTGTGTTAAAATTGAATAAAATTATAATAATGTAAAAAATATACACATATATATTGACACAGGGGCACGAGCGTCCAACTGTAAAGGCGACGGTGGTAGGTTCGATTCCCCCTCGGGGGAAGGAAATATTTATTGTATTCAATTCCTTGTTCTTGTAAAAGAAAGCGTGGCGTCGAGTTTCACCACTCAACAGGCAATGCCTCTAGAATTTGGCAGAAAATGATAATGTGAAGACACTTCGTCTGAATAGAAGTGGAGTGCTTTAACACTAGGTTCCTCGGTTCCCTTCGCCTATGAATATAACATAAAAATAATTGCGTCCCGATCCTAACTTATTGGAAGCCGCCGTGACGAAGTAGGATGGTGTCTTGTGTACTCATTATATTTTACGGTGGAATCATTTTAGTTTATTTCATTTTCCCGCTCTGGTTGACAAATTGGGACGTTGAGTTTCGCTACTTAACCCACAATGTCTCGAAAATTAGAACGATTGGAAACGAACGGAGTGTTAACATTGGGTTTCGTCTGTATACTCCCCTTATAGTTTTTTTTTTAACAAAAAAGTAACTATTCTTCTCTTATTGAAATTTTTAAACAAATTTTTCATTTAGAAATCAAGCAATTTTATTGAATTCAAAATCAAACTGATATTAACCAACACATCTAACCAAACACATCATTAATCATCCTAGTTTGAGTGAGTGTTCAAGTGAAAATATAAAGATACACACTCACGTTTCACAATACGAGTATATCAAGGTAATTTTACCGAGCGTTAAATTGTTCATAAATATACAGGATATTTCTATTTGCAATTTCATTTCTACTTGTGTCCTGTCTTGCTTCATTTGTACGTTTGCGCCAGGCTAATTTAAAAAAAAATACTTATAACGATACTGTGTGGATACATATCAACATCGGTTGTTAGATCGATAGTGTCCACGAATTCGAATTGAAATCTAGTTTATTTACAGAAAGGATTATATGTCCTAAGTGTTCCTCTACGAGACTAAGAGAGAATTCTACATAAAGCTAATGAATGGAGAATGGAGTGTCTTAACACTAGGTTCCCTCTGTCTACCTTGCTATGTGTGGGATATAGCGTGAAGCTGATAAATAAATAAAAAAACAATAGAAGACTGCTCAAAAGATCGTTCTATATAATGGGACAAACCATTTGAATATAATTAAATGAAACTCCCGTTGTCGTAGAACTTCTCGCATTCAAACACGAATTCGTATACTATCGTATATTCGTAATTCCGTGGTGGAATATAAAGAGAAATATCATCAGGGTTTAAATAAACTTTAGATATATGTCCTAATGGAGTACTAGATGTACTCCAACATGAACTCATGGTACCTGGTTTAAAGCACTGCAAAATTTATAATTGATTTAATATTGAACGTCAAAATGTCTATATGCATTTTATTTATAGTCGATGGTAAAACAAAACACATAATATTTACAGAATATTGATTAAATAAAGATTTTTTTATAGTTGAGGTCAATCGTGGCGCAGAGGCAAAAACTGTGACGAGCTTTATGGGTCGTCTTATTTTATTTGGTAACTGTTTAAGTAATTTTGAAAGATCACTACCTCAATCTCTGGTAAACGAAGTTCAGTAACGTGTTGCTAAAATATCATTTAAATTTGTAAAACTATAAGTTCAATGTTATTTATTACTTAAATAAAATGTAAATGATGTAGTACCTAGTCGACGTTTTTGTTATTAATTTAACCTATTTTGACATACTAAATACACAATACTGAATATTGCATTCAGATCTTTAAATTACTCTTGCCCTAAATTATAAATTTAAATTATAAAAGGACAATCAAACAATCATCAATCAATCAAACAAGAGAAAAGAAACTAAAACAATATTTAAAAGTAATTTCTTGGTATTTATAATCAATGTTACCGTTAATCTTACATTATTAATATATTGTTTTATATAAGCTATTGTTTATTTAAATAGACAAGAAAAACTATAATTGTTATATTTTATTTGCAATAATATTTAATGTGCTGGGAAGAAATTATGGTAAAAAGATAAATAAAAAAAATGAATAAACCATAGTTAATTAATATCACTAAATATTATACATAATTTGAACCTTTAATACTACATAAATAAGAGTACTGGGTGGAAAATATAAACCACGCCTTGTCAAGTGATTTCGGTTATTTTCCTGATTTCACTTATTTTTTCATAAAAAAATCCAGACCTTTTTTTCAACTTCACGCTGTATCCCGCACACACCAGGGTGGGCAGAGGGAACCCAGTGTTAAAACACTCCGTTCCCCACTTTCTGCCGAATTTTGGAGGCATTGCGTGTTGAGTAGTGGAACTCAACGCCGTTCTTTGCTAGTACTATCAGTGAATATGAAATTTAGATGGTGGTAATTAAAGCAGTTTTATTGAAAACAATGTAATTTTTTTTTTATTCCAGACATCCCTTAATCCTAATAAGCTATAAGTCATAACAAAGATCTGGCTGATTTCGGCTCTTGGGATAATCCACATTTTTACTTTAGAAATGATTTTAAATTGTTATTTATTTTGCGGTCGAAAAAGTTGCAAGTAATATTAATATACACTTGCGATTTAAAATTAACTAGCTGCCCTCTCGCGGCTTCGCCCGCATACCATCTATAATACTTTTATTGTGAATGTATCATTCTGTTGGCAAATGCAGCACAATGCATTTAATGATGTTTAATGCGCTAAAAGCGTGGCTGTATAATAGAACATCATCGGCGGCAAGGGCGCACCCCGCGGGAGTTGACTCTAGGCTTGCGGCCGTAAACGGAGCGTTGAATTATTTTAATTTTACATTTATATTCGCTCGTAAGTTTCAATATACATGTGATATAAAAATCGATGAAATATGACCTTATAATTTTCAATTATTTTTTGTCACAAAATGACTTATTGTCATTTATTTATAAGAGATAGATATATGTTGCCGCAGACTATTTTTATAACTAATAAAATTGAATATTTTTGTCATACAAAGTATTGACATATAATTAACTATTTTTGCAGCGCACGTGCTAAAAGTAATTCGAGTACGTTCTTTTCTATAGTTATTTCGTTATTTAAAGCTAACTAAGACTTACACCGTATATACTGACTCACATACAAAACAAAAAGAAAGTAAATTCACGTTGTATGAGAATTTAGCTTGAGCATCTAGTGTTAAGGGACTCCATTCCCATTAAGACACTTCCGCTTCCGCTTTTCGCCGAATTCTCGAGGCATTGCGTGTTGAATGGTGCAACTCAACGCCGCGCTTTGCTGTGTTACCAGAGTGAACAACATAAAAATATTAAATATTTCATTCACCAAAGTGGGAATCGAATACACAACCGTCGCGTTTACAGCCACACGCTTGTGCCCCTGCGCCACGACAGCCTCGTTTTTTTTTAAAATATTTTACGGTAAGTTACCATATATGTTTTTTCTAATGATAGTTTTAATTTTAAGGTTTCTTTGAATTGATTATTCTCAGTTTTGTAATTAGTGAAGCTGTTTGTATTTAAGTAATGATAAATGTTGTAGTCATACATTTCATTTAATTTTATAACTAAAAAAATTAAGTATAAAATAATAAGTTATCAAGTCGAAATTTAAATAAAATACTATTTATATTAATACCAAATTGACATAATTTATTGACATTATTGGCTTATGCAATAGTTTTAAATCCTACTTCAAGGAATAATGATTGTAGATTTATTTTTATTATTTACCTAAATGCGTCGAAAGTTAATAAACCTTGTTTAAGAGAACTTAGTGTGAAGATATTATTTGTTACTTGCGTGTTAAGTGGCGGAACTGAACGTTGCGCTTTATCTTGCCAGAGCTGGAAATGAAGCCAATTTATTACTCCAAGTGGGCTTCGAACCTACAACACGATGGCTAAAAAGCCGTAAATTTTGTCAGCCTAAGCCTTATAAATCGAGTAAAATAAGATTTATATGTAATTATAATCATCAGAAGTTAAATTTTTAATTAGAAATGACCTCATAAAGAAAATAATAAATAAAGAATTTATTTATATACTAGCGACCACCTCGCGGCTTCGCCCGCTGAAATTTGTGAATTATTTGTTTGTACAGGGAAGTACTGGGAATTACGTTCCTGTTTTAATAAATGATGTATTAAGAAGATTTATAAGTGAAAATTATTAAAACCATAGGATGGCATTTTCGATTTTCATTAGAAAAAATATGATCGGGGGCGTTTAACAAAGTAATAGAACCAGAAACAAAGACTTTTAAATATTTTATCTGTTTGTCGACGCTTATCTCAGAAACGGCTTAACTGATTTAAGAAGCGAAGACGCGAGCGAGCGTGCGCGAGCGTTTAATTGTCTTTATTTACTTTTTATTGTAACATTCGTCATGTATGAATGGTGTAATGATTAAATAACTGACCTTTATAACTATTTATTTATATCCTCATAGCTTTTTTGGGCACTCTTAATTTATTAAGAAAATAAATTTGATCAAAATACACTTATTTATTTTAAGATAAAAATTAAAATAACATATAATATCTTATATATTATATTATAATAACATCCAGTGAAGCCAGTCGTGGCGCAGGGGCACAAAGTTGACTGAAAATCGACTGGTTGTGGGTTCAATCCCCACTCGAGGAGATGAAATATTTACTTAAATTTATATTTCCATTTCTTCGCCTGGTGTCGAGGCAAAGCGCGGCGTTGAGTTCTGCCACTTAACACGCAATACCTCCAGAATTCGGCAGAAAGTGGGGAACGGACTGTCTTAATACTAGGTTCCCTCTGCCTACTCTACTGTGTGCGGGATACAGCGTGAAGCTGACTAACATATATAAAATATATTTATATAAATGAGAATGTATTTTTTGTTTATAAGATCCCAATTGTTATTACAACGCATGCAAGGAAAGAACATTTCAGAAAGTTGTTTAACAAATAAATAAAATATTTATTTACATTTTCATTATTTCGCTCTGGTGTAGAGGCAAAACGCGGCGTTGAGTTCCGACGCTCAACACGCAATGCCTCCAGAACTCGGCGGAAAGTGGGGAATTCGTTCCCCACTTTCCGCCGAGTTCTGGAGGCATTGCGTGGGCAGGCGTGTCTTAACACTAGGTTCCCTCTGTCTACCCTGCTATGTGCGGGATACTGATTTCATTTATTTTATTCTAAACTTCACTTTTTATAGAATTCATTTATATAGGACACAATTTTTTTGAATCAGTTATAAATAAGTATAAGTATACGTGTATAAAACATAAAAGAAGGCTGTCGTAGCGCTGAATAGCACATCAATATATATAATATCAATCTCTCTACTTTACTAACGGTAGGTACAGAAAGTGCTGTGAATGCTAAATTTGGACTTGGTAGTGAAGAATTAATAACTTCTCCTGTGTGTATGTCTGTCTGTGTGTTACGGAATACATGTAAAAGTGTATAAAATAGTTCTACCGTATATCACAAAAGTACATATCGTCGGTTAAATAAAAAAAGTTGCATAATAAAAAAATGGGAATCAACTTTGTTAGCTCAAACATAATTTTTATCAACATTCTTGTATATGAAATAAAGACACTTTATACAATAACGCTAAGTGCTTTAAGTGACGCAAGTGTCGTTTAGCAATTTTGGCTTTAACCGTAGTGATGACTAGATATAGAAAAATGTTACTCAGTTATTTCTGAGGCCAGTCGTGGTGGTTGTGCCCCACAAGGGTGACTGTAAACGCGAGTGGTTGAGGGTTCAGATACCCATTCGGGGAAATTAAGTTTATTTATATTTATATTTCTAAAGAATTCGGCGGTAAGTGGGAAACGGAGTGTCTTAACACTAGATTCCCTCTGCTTATTCTGCTGTGTGCAAACAGCATCACACGTTGATACTTCAACATAATAGAGTAAGTAAACTTTAATTCTTAGAGAACATCGGCTTATCTCTCAAAAATAAAAACAAACATTTAGTATTTTTGTATTAGATAAATTATTTTTTTCGAGTGATGACAAATATTTTTAATATTTTACTTTTACTGGTAGTTGTGACTTTTCTAGAAGAAATACATATTTAGAAAAAATACTTCATGGTATGATAACAATATAAATTTATGAAAAATAAAAAAATAAATTTCTTGCTATAACTACCTTTTCTTTTAATGTAACATCCAACATTTATAACCCATGCTAAAGTTTACATAAATATCTTTTAAATGATATATAACACTTACATATTCATATTAAATTGTCAGAGAAAATACAAAATTGGCAAAAGTAAAAACTAAATACCTGTACTTTACAATTTGTGCTTTTAAAATTATACCACGATAATATATAACCGACGATACCTTCATGCTAAAGCGTGTAAAGAAATTTTGAAAATAATAATTATTTTTTAAAATTAAGCAAAACACTCTCAATTTTTTTAAAACAATAAGAGAACTCAGCACATCACTATTAATCACTACTTTACTAGGTATACTTACAGTATAAAAGGCAGGTCTGAACGTCTTCGCTAACAAATACTAAATGAGGCTTCGATCTGTTTCGTAACTAGACAAATATAAGTAACGCCATTAATACACAATATTATATTTATGCGCGTGTGCCGCTATATATACTCGTACTACGGCTACAGCTACGGTGGCTTAGTGGTCGACAAGTTGGTTAACCTACAACGGCGGTTGTCCTAAGTTTAGATCACGCCGACATCATTCACATCTTAATGTTGAAACGGATTATCTGCGTGCATGTCTATTTGCGTGTTACGGAATATATTATATATCAAAATTTATAATAGAATTGAAAGTAGAAACCTTACCTAAATGCTTTCCATAAAATTAAGTTTTAATTTTAAAATATAAATTTTATACATTTTGAAAATAAATTTATAAATTAATATTTAAGTTTTAAATTTTAAGCAAAACACGATCTCTATAAATGTTTAAGGGCACTTCAAGAAAAACAAAAAACCACACAGCACATCACTATCAATCTCTCTACTCTACTTACAGTAAAATTTAAAGGTCTTTACGCCGTCGCTAAAAAACACTTAATGTGGCTTCGAACTGATTTATAACTTAAAGAAACAAGTAAAGCCACTAATAAAAAATATTTATGCGCGTGTGCCGCTCTATATGCAGCTCCGGTAGCTTGCGCTCGGTGTTAATAATCAATCCTTATCCATAAATTGCTACCAGAATTTGATATAGCAATTTATTTTTTGAGTATTGCTTGCCAATAACCAATCAAAGTACTTAAATTTCAATCCTTAGCGTTAATCTGTCTTTGGGAGGACAAACAGGAGATTAGGATTGAAGTTTGTATGAAAGTTACAGCTTGTGCGTGTCAATAAACGATCTGTTTGTTGGGTGCATTTTAACATTAGGTTCGATAGCAAAAATGACAGCTTATTGCGATCCGAGACATTTTGGGGTTTCCTTTATTATATTCTCGGATTGCAACATTGCATTTATAGTATATTTTGTTTAGAAGGAAAAACAATATGTGAAGTAATATTTCTTCGAGTGGTAGTGATGATAGTGTTAAGGAGTTACTATCAGCAATTACTAATATATGCAGTGAGCATAAAAAAAACATCAGGAGAGTGCAAAAACCTTCTATCAAATTGGTGACTTTCCTGGAATTGATTGCACTCACGTATCTATGTATATATGTGAGTATTATTATATCAGCTTCACGCTGTATCCCGCACACAGCAGGGTAGACAGAGGAAACTAAGTGTTAAGACACTCCGTTCCCCACTTTCTGCCGAATTCTGGAGGCATTGCATGTTGAATGGCAGAACTCAACTTTGCCTCGACACCAGAGCGAAGCAATGGAAATATAAATTTAAGTAAATATTTCATCTCCTCGAGTGGGGATCGAACCCACAACCTGTCGGTTTAACGTCCCCTTTGTGCCCTTGCGCCACGACTGGCCTAAAGTGTGTGAGTATTATTAAGTTATATAAAGTTTTCTTTACAAAAGCAGGCAAATTATGAAAACTTTTTTTTCTATATTTAATCTAAGTTACTATTTCATTTATTAATTTGAGCTGTGGGCCTATTCATTTAAGTTGCTGATTTTCTAAATTACTATTTTATATTTTTCTAAAATATTATTTTATATTTTATAAAAGTATTTAAAATTATTCAAATACTGATTAGAAAAATGGCAAGACATTATGGTAATCAATGGACGCTAGGTGATAGTGCTTATCCAAATAGACCATATTTATTAATACAAGTTCTTTATCCAAGTAGTAAAGCAAAGCTGCAAGCAAGCATTTATTAAATCAGGAATATAATAGAAACGTATCATGTTAACCTATTATTAGTATATAAGATGTATAAAACAAAAAAAAAATAATTGGTTTAGACATTAAGACCTTAGGTTTAGGAGAAACTGTTTAAAATATTTAAAATGTTAAAATTAAATGGTATAGATCAGGGGTTCCCAATCTTTTCTTGATCAAGGACCACTTTTATATCACTCTTGGTAGCAGGGACCACTATGCATGTAGGTATAACAAAAATTTACTGTGACTATTAAACAGAAACTTCGCCTCACCATACCCATCATAAAATTAAAATCGTTCGCGGACCATATTTAGGCTTCTGCGGACCACTGGTGGTCCGCGGACCACTGGTTGGGAACCACTGGTATAGATAAATGGGTACGGATCATATGTTTAAATATAATATATATAGCTATTTGGTTTTAAATAAAAAAAAAGACCTATTATTATTTATTAGTATAATGTGTAACTAGTATTAAACCTATGTGTATTCATTAATTATATACCTAAATAATATACAAATTTTATAAATTTTTAGAACATTTGAAAAATAATTTCAATTTATGACACTACATTCACAGAGATTTTAATTTGGAGGAAGTAGGACAATAGAAGATATCATAGAAATGACATCATTCATAAATAATTATATTATAAAATAAATAATTGTTAATATATTTTATATTTATTAATTACTTAAGAAGTGAAAAGATTGTTAGTTAATTATTTTTTTTTGGAGGTGTTTATAAGGAAAACAATATGTATTGTAATTTTTTTATTATTTAAAAAAAATAACCTATTGTCTTTTTGTTTTTGTTCTTGTTGTTTTTATATTAATATTTTTTATTTCTTAATTTGTGTTCCATGTTTTGTAATTTAATCAACTTTATTCTCCGTACATTTCTTATAAGCCACAAAATATTTAGCGAAAGCTAAATTTCTTGCAGTGGTCATCATCACTGTTTTCTTTTTCACTGAAAAAAGAAAAATATTTATTATTACTAGTTCATAGTTCAATAAAGCATTCATCAACATAAATTGAAATAATAATCTAGCACTTAATCTCAAATCTTAGTCTTAGTTCTCAAACGTAACAATAAACAGTAGGTAACCTAGCCAGACAAAATTTTATGAATTATTATTATTATGAATTCGAAAAGATATATAGGTATTCACAGAAAAACGGCGTCACTCGCAAAAAACATGAATCGGAATCCATCGAAAAGGTTTTTTTTTGTATAATTTTTTTTTTTGAAAATATGAATATCTTCAGTTCAGTTTAGTTGTTAATTTATCTTTTTTCTAGTAATGCCTAATAATTTATACATCAAAATGTGTTAGTAATGAAGTATCTTAAAACTAAAAATAAATTATAAAATTATAAAAACATTAGACAAAGCTTTAAAATGATAATATATTCAATTTTACGTACCTACACATATTGAATTAAGAATTTTATCATTATTATTTTTATTCTTTTTTAATATTTTAGGACATAAAGATTTATTATTTTATAGAAAATTATTTTTAAAAGAATTTTGTAAGTAATAATAATTTTAGCACATACATTTGGATTCCGTAATTATTTTATTTTACGTAAAACGGAACTATCGATAGGGCAAGGAGACTGTAAGACCCTACAGTTGAACGTAACGTTGAACATAAGTTGACATTAATCGGTTTAGTTATTGGCACGCAGGTTAGAGATTGGATAGACATGTGGAGCAATCGAAGATTGACGTTAACCCAAAATGGGAGATACATTATTAATATTGGACGACAGTGGTTGATAAGTTGATAAGCTGGTTGATCTAAGTTTATATTCCATTTACAACACCTTTATGAGCTTTTTGCATTTTCATATGATGTACATGCACTTTAAACAAAAGTATATATTGTCAAAGACATCTGTGTGTAATATTTAATATATTAAGATCATCTTCACATTCCATTGATGGCAGATGAGACACAGCTTTAAGACACTCAAGCGCCGCTATATTTTCAAGACATTGAATGGAAAAAACTTTACTCATTGGTAAAAAACGCTTCGCTTTGTTTACCAGAACAGAAAATTAAAAAATAAATAAATATAGTAATTTTCCCCGAGTGAGGATCAAACTCACAATTGTCGTGGTCCTGTGCTTTAACTTTCAACCGTTTTCAAGAATTTTTCGGGTTATAGTCACGCACCGAGTTTTGCTATTGATCACGCTATCAACGTTCTGCCATGGCGCAGTGTGACCGTCTGACTGTAAACGCCGTGGTTATGGGTTTATTCCATTTCTTTTCATTTCCTGTTTTAGTTCCACCACCTAACACGCAATATCTCTAAAGTTAGGCAATGCTTGGAGTATGGAGTGTCTTAACGCTAGGTTCTCTCAGTCTAGTCTGCTTTTTGCGGGATCCAGCGTGCTTTTCCCTCGTCTGTTACACTTGCGCAGACAATAAAAATACGTTCTATTATATAAAATGAGTTAATTTTTATCACGTGTACTAAAAATTGCAACCCATTGATACAATGTTCACATAAGATTGGTTCTTTAGAAATCTATTTGAAGTTCATAATCGTACATAGTAGGGTTAGTAATGCAGATGTTTTTATTTTCTTTTATATATTTTTTTTAATCTGTTGTGAATTATTATTTATTAATAGTATGTAGTGTTGATGGTAAATGATAGTGATGGTGCTGTTCCTGAGGTCACATTCCTAGGGTACCATGTCTCCAGCAAAGGCCATTGGAAACAAAGGTCAAGGCCATAGTTGATTTCTCCATTCCCAAAACCGTAAGGGAACTTAGAAGGTTCCTGGGAATGGCCAATTTCTATAGAGGATTTATACCTAAAGTAGCTCAAATTCAAGCCCCTCTTAATGCCCTACTGACAGGCTCAGTCAAAGCTTCTCATCCCGTCATCTATACAGGGAAATTCATTTCCAGCATCGCAATTGAAACTCACCCTACGTTCGCGAGTTCCTTGCTATCTATGAGAGCATAAAATATTTACGCCATATGCTAGAGGCCACTGCATAGTCTATACTGACCACAAGCCGTTGTGTTTTGCCTTCCACGAAAGGAAAAGCAACTGCTCCCCGCGTCAATATAGACATCTGGACTTCATCTCGCAATTCACGACCGATATAAGACATATATCCGGCCACGATAACGTCGTGGCTGATACTCTGTCTCGAGTCGATGAATTGCAGATGCCTGTCAACTTAGAGGTAATGGCCAGTTCCCAAACAGCAGACGCAAATTTCGCAATCATTCCTCGTAATAAATCCGCAATATTTATTAAAAAAATACTTACAATCTAATATTTATTTTATTTAAAATTCATAGACGCCTGTTCCAACGCCGCTGCCCTCCGTCTCTTAGAGGCCGCGCGGACCGGCGACGTGGAGGCCGCCCGCGCGATCCTGGACGCGCGACCGCGACTGGTCAACTGTAGAGATGTCGATGGAAGACATTCTACACCTTTACATTTTGCTGCTGGGTTAGTATTTTCTTTGATGATAGATTAAGTTACTTTTTCCTAAACTTTATATAAATGATGCTGAAATGAAAGTACCTATAGTTAAAAATTATACATATTTATTATTTACTTGCGACCCGCTCGCGGTTTCGCCCGCTTAAACCACAAAATTATTTAATTAACACACTGAATTATGTTCGTGTTTTGATATACCTATAATGTATGTTTGCAACGCAATGAAGATTTTTAATGAGAAATTTATTAAAACTTTAGGTCGCATTTTCGTACCCATGAGAATCTTCAATTGAATTTTTGAAATAAAAACACAACTTATAATAAAATATACTTACAATAAAATCCTAACTCATCGGTGTCTGTACATGGAAGATATTACAATTAACATTGTAATAGAACTTGGTCAGTTTGTCTGTTTGTCTGTGAATTTGTTCACGATAATCTCAGAAACGGCTTAACCGATTTAAATCCTTTTTTGTTTGCATTTTGGCAATCTGCCCTTAAATATTTAATATTAGTTTTATTTTAATCAGCTTCACGCTGTATCCCTCACACAGCAGGTTAGG
>JAATLQ010012934.1:1895-18080 GCA_013421005.1 Heliconius erato x Heliconius himera | reverse complement strand
GTTCGCGCCCGGCAAGGACTCGGCCGACGGCATCGCGGCCGAGCTGGTGGGCGCGGGGCTGGTGGCCGCCGCCGACGCGCCCGCCATCGCCGCGCACCTGCAGCGCCTCGTGGACGCGCCGCCGCCCGCGCCGCGCTCGCTCACCTTCGCGCTGCGCTCCGCCGCCGGCGCGCCCGAGCCCGCCGACGAGAAGGGGCTCGTGGGCTTCGCGCAGATCTCCATCGTCGACTGAGCCGCGCCGTTACTACTATATGTAAGCTGTGTTCTATGTACCTACATATTTTATGGGTGAATAAGGAATTCATTATCGATACCGTTTGTAGTTCGGGCGGATTGCGTAACTGTAAGGATGAATCTGAATTTATAAGTTTTATATTATCCTCGTGTTTATTTCGTTGCTTTTTTTATATTCGAAATATTGTCATACACGTTTAATTATAATTTTTGACGCTCAAATTATTTTTATCGACATGTATGTTATGTTAAGTAAATACGTCGCAAAACTCATATGACAATATAAACGTACTAAAATATAATAATTACATACGTTTTTTTAAATGCTCAAAAATACATAATTTGTATAATCTATGCATGTTAAAAAAGACAAAATTATAATTACATATTTATATATAATATACATTTGAGCTGGAACACTTACTACTTGGAATGTGCCATCTTTAGAAAATCTAAATATGTATGTGATAAATATTGAGCCTAAACTAAAAAGGAATATTATAGCACAAGCGATTAGTACCCCGCGGCCATTGCAGTGTTGAAGCGACCAGATGTATACACTATTAAATATTTTACGTTGTTATTTGTTTGTTGCTTATTTTGGAATTATTTTTGAAATAATAAAATATAAATCTTATATTGTTTAACTGTTTCATTTAAAAAAACACCGACAATAATATTTTTATCTTTTTATTAATTTCATTTGTGCTTAATTTACTTACACAATTAGTACTTTCCAGGCGTTAAGTGAAAATGTCTACATACAATTTCAAAAGCGGGATGGCATAACATCTTTGGACTGTATTATAAAATGGATGAAATCGGACAAAAGTCACGATACGTTTTGGCCTCTGCAATGCCAGTCCTTACAAAAATATGTTTCACCAAATTCTGCTAATCAATAATGATCTAATTAATTAATCTAAGCTATAAATATTCCAGTTTATTATTAATATAGCTCAATACAAATGCAAAAAGCAGTTGAGGTACAAAAATAAAGTTTAAACAGGTACAAAACATAAGCGTGTTGGTCCACTCATAAACATGGCAACACTGAGTAATGCTGAAAAATACACATTCAAATATCACTGGCGAAGGCGTCTACACTATTATTATTATTATGATCATTACAAAATAATTTAAAACTGTACACTATTATGGCTACTTTTTAAATGCAAAATTAGTTAAATAAATGCATTATCTCTATATTTCATCATTAAATATTGTAGGAAAAATAAAATAGTTTCGTTTCATATAAACATCACAAATTTGAACTACGATAAAACAAAAATTGTTGAAATTTCGTATAGAAATGTCAAATGTAGTGATATAAAACTATTCTCTTACATTTAAGAGTTTACTTGATATGAACTTGCAACATTTTTGTTAATCATTTTCTTAAGAAAGATTTTTACATAGTTTCACCATTAAAAATATTCATTCGTTTAAAATCTAAGGGGCAATACGTTCATTATATGACTACCAAAAGTTCTATACGAAATTCAAGAGTAGTAGATGTATATATTTTGATAAAAGCAATTTAGCATGACTTACACAATTGACAAAAAATTTAAATTCAAAGATAATATAAATAATCACATACATATACGAAAGTCCATTTCGTAATCATATTTTAGCACAGTTTATATTGAAATAATAAAAATAATGCTACATACATTTGAATATTGTCATTATGTTTAAAAAAATGTATTCAGAATTTAACAGTAATAGAGTTAAAGTATGACATACGAGATATTTTTGTTTAATTTTACATTACATAGATCCAAATACAGTCGTTGTATACTGCAATTTATTCCGCAAATGTGCTTAATACCAAACATTTCTTTTAATATTAAAAAAGTAAAAATTGCTACCGAAGATTAAAAACTGAACAATCCAGAAGATTAGTTCTCTGCAACTTATTAAAAATGTCAAAACTCAAAATACAAAAAAAAAACTAGAAAATACACTATGAAATCACATAAATAAATATTTAACAAGCCTATAGTTACGCCGAAGAAGAACAAACAAAAACAAAAATGGAATTATAAGTAACAGTTTTATATTAAAGAAGTTTTTATATCGTGACTAGGCAAAGAAGCGTTTAGGCTTGCACTGTAACCACCTAATAAGGCAATAACTATTTGTGCTTAATTATTTACAGCCAGTGATGGATGTACCTATAGGTTATAGCTTAAGGTGGATGGGTGAACGATATAGCAGAATAACCAATGGAAACCTGCACTGATTTTTATTGAACTGTATTGCTTTTTATCCAAAATACCGACACAATTTTTTTTTAACTTTAATATTCATTTACGGGGTAACAACCCTTAATCTATTGAAATGTCTTCATGAAATTTAAAGTGAACAGGACTATCCATAAGCTCATTATTATGTACATTTTTATAGAACTTTTAGAATATTTTTTGGCAATTGCAATATATCAACAAATTTCGACGAAATTATAAGATTGTAACAATAATATTGGAACTGACAATAGGCATGATGTCAGATATTGATAAACTTTTCTATTATGTTGAGAATTGTTTTATAAACACAATGTATATTATATGTCTGTAAAAAATAAGGTTCGAAAGTCGAAGTGCCATGGCGATGAGTGAGACGTCAAATTTGAGGTAATTTGTTGATATCATTATCAGCATTATAAATACAAAATGTTAATCAGTTTATTTACCAAGGCGTGACGTCAACCGCTCTGACGCGTTTAACATATTATGGCGGCTTGTGTGTATTTTGGAGTAAAATTAATAATAAAAAATAATAATGAAACTAATGCGTGCTCACAAAACTCGCATCTATTAATAGAGTTTTATTAATTAAATATATAATTTCAGTGATTCTTACTTACTATCATCCCTAAAAATAGGCAACTATTATAGGGGTGAAGGCTGAAAAACTGACAGCCTATATGTAAATCCGCCACTGTCTATAGCATATAATATTAATGAAACAAGTTTATAACAATGTTACACTAATACTCCAATAGGATAATTGCTAAATTTGTTAAAACTTACAAAAAAATACTTATACACTAAGTAGAGGTTTCAACTGATATTGATAAATTGAAATATCATAAAACATATGTAAATTTCCTTTTTAAGATTAAACGTAATAAAAAAAATTAAATAAGTACATAATTTGTACAACAATATTAAATAATAGAAATAGATAATATATTAATAAGCAATTAAGTTTCAAAATGAAAAAAATCCTTTTGCTATAAGTAACAGCTAATAAAAATTGAGAAATAAAGTTCATTTGATATTAAGACTTAATAACCACAAACTAAAATAATAAAAAAATCAGGTACACATAAAATATCACAAGAGCGTGTGCGCAAGAGCAAAAAGGTAATACAAAGTTAAAAGTGACACTTAAATATTTAAAAAAATACAATTTAAATGTTACATTGAAATGCAAAATTGGAGATTTCAAAAACGTGTCCAAAATTTTTGACACCGCAGAATTGACGCCGTCTAACATACCTAACGCTAAAACTCATCTAAAATGAGATTCAACAACTTCTTACAACAATAGGCCTAACTGTCAAATTATAAGAAACTAAATGGTTACCTTACATATTGTATACAGTACGGTCGACGAGTAGCGGCCTCCCTGAAGTTAGCTGTAGATGGCAGAACAGACATAGAGTCTAAAGAAAATCTAATTCTTATTTTTGATAATTTTCCTCAAGAGTAAACATTACGCATATCTGTAACATCAGGGCTGCTGTTTCTCGTCGATCGTATGTATGAGATTAAAATAAATATAAAAGAAAAGACAATGGCTAGGGAGAGGAAAACAAACTCATCGACCAATCAAGTGACCACCGTTCTATCAAAAAAGCTCAATCACTTTCTTCTTCAAATACTCTTTAAGAGGTGCATAGTAATGATGTCTGAGTGACACTAGCTCCGGTTTCCTCTTGAGAGGTCGCAAGAGAGTCCAGTCGGTCTCAAACACCAGGAGAGCAGCAATTGCTAGGGAGAGCCATACAAAGAGGAAGGAGGGTATAAAGGCGCGGAATAAGCTGAAAGGACGCGGGGGAGGCTGGAGGGCTGGTCGCCAGTCTTCTGTGTGGGAGGCCTGTGACACGTACGTAACATGCGTCGCGGCTGATTCCGTTGAGGAATGCTCGAACGGGTCTCGTGCGCTATATTCTGGACAGGCAGCTGAAAGTAAAAACAATATTTTATAAATTATATATTTGTATAGGGGTATTGCACAATAATTAATATTATTTGGAAATAATATTTGTAAACACTCTATATCAGCGTCCTAAATTTATTCACTACAATTGCAATTGTGTAATTATTTTCCGCTATTGCTTTGTAGCGTATAAATAACCAAATTAAATATATAATAAATGAGTTGAATATAAAGTTTCGTCGCACTACCATCGTCCCGATACCATAGTCCACACATTTATTAATTAATTATTATGGATACTTCAGCTGCAGGCATTGTAGTGATTAAGAATTTATTTTTGTTTATGAGGCTATTTGTGGCGCATGGCACAAAGCGTGACTGTAAAATCGACTGGTTGTGGGTTCGATCCCCACTCGAAGAAATGAAATATTCATTAACATTTATATTTTCATTTATTTATCTGGTATCGAGACACAGCGCGGCGCTGAGTTCCGCCACTCAACACGCAATGCCTCCAGAACTCGGCGGAACAGAGTGTCTTAACAGTGTCAGTGTGGCACACTGCAGGACGCTCACCGGGCGGCTTGCCGTCGTCGCGGTGGTCGCGGTGGTCGCAGCACAGCGCGATGTCGACGGCGGGCCCGGCCAGCAGGCAGCCGCCGCCGCACGCGTCGTCGCCGCTCTCCTCCAGCGGCGCGCTGTGCGTGGAGCGCGGCAGGCTGCTGTAGCCTGCGGGCACACGTCACGGTTGGGGGCTCAATTCAACTAAACTTCAACTCGGGGAAACTCAATATTTTATATTTTCATTTCCTTATTCTGGCTACGACAAACGAGGCAAAACGTGACGTTAGGTTGAGAACGGAGTGTCTTAACCGAGAAGTGAAGCCGAAAACATACATAAAAACAAAAAAAAACCATAAAAAATTTACAAATCCCTACCAAAATCCCCAGTCATAGGGGTGGAGGGAGTTGCCGGTACGCTAGACGCTTTCCTCTTGCCAGAGCCCTCGTCTTGTGAATCTCTGGGGGAGAGCAGACCGTCCCTCTCTAGGATCTCTCTCTCCGTCCGCCCCACGTACTTGAACTTAGTACCCCACGAGAAAAGACCTCCACCAGAGTATACACATGCGTCTGATGATGACGGTAACCTGGAACATACATACATCACATTATAGTAACGCAGATTAAACTAAGCAAAGTGATAAAAGTATATTTATTTTGTAACTAGGACATTAAAAAGTGAATTGTCTAATACTTATGTAAATAATTAACTTAACTGAAATATATTCATAAAATAGGTAACGTTACATATTTAACTTTTACAAGAAGAAAAACATACAAAATACAAATATGTATACTTGTACTTACGTAAAAAATAACATTTGTTCTATGGCACAGCACCACACGTGGCGGCACGCGGCACCGCTGGGACATTTAAATCCTACTGTGTGTTTTTTCTAGAAATAAAAATAACATTAGAAATAAAATACATCAATAATATATCAATAAAATTTTAAAATCAAATCAAAATAAATAAATCAGCTTCACGCTGTATTTCGCACATAGCAGGGTAGGCAGAAGGAACCTAGTGTTATGACACTCCGTTCCCCACTTTCCGTCAAATTCTAGAGGCATTGCGTGTTCAGTGGCGGAACTCAACGCCGCGCTTTGGCACACTAGAGCGACGAAATGGAAATGTAAATATAAATAAATATTTAATTTTCTCGAGTGGACATCGAACCCACAACCGTTACCAATAATATTTCTAAAAAAAGGAAATAATAAAGTAATTAACATCTTACAAAAATTTTAAGATTAGATACATATTTGCTTCGGCTACAAAGTGATGTTTTACGTATAGGCAATAATGATATTAAAAAATAAAATAACCGTCAAGTTAAATCAAAATAACTATGAAACTTATAAGATTTCTCCTTTCAAAATATTGCAGGACGATTTAATTATTTAACTTGTTTTTTTATTTTTCAGAGTAATCACATTGAGCACGAGGAGCGCGATATATATTTAAAAGATACTTACTTCAGGATAATTCAAATGCACTATAAACATTCGGCCCTCAAAATTTATCTTGTGCACTTCAGACCACTTGAAGTGATGAGTTTTACGAGACCCTTGGAATGTCAGTATGCCGCTATGATTTATACCTAGATATAACTGGTTACCTCTGTGATCCTAAAAATACGTATAAAACAAAATAAGAAAATATTAAAAATATATTAAATGGTCGAAGATTCCCATATTCCGTCTTTCTGGCGTTCTCCGCTTTCCGCTCATTTAGTGACAATACATGCTAAGTGGTGGCATTTTGTTGTTCAACAAGACCACCAACGGTATGGTAGGCCGTGATCAAACCAAAAATGTAACTGTAAGCGCGACTGGTTGCGGGTGGAGCTCCACCACTCAACATGCAATGCCTCCAGAATTCGGTGGAAAGTGTGCAACGGAATATCTTAACACTCTCTCTACCCTCTGTCTACCCTGCTGTGTGCGGAATACAGCGTGAAGCTGATTTATTTATTTATTTACTTGTAAGTACACAGCCTTTTATCGTAGAAAATGCTTTTTAGAGTCAAGCTCTCGTTTTGTGCATTCTTTAGCCAGTTATCTTTAACTAATTTTAAAAATATCATAACAGACAAACATATATATTAAAAACATTATATAATACAAAAAATATTATACAAAAAAAAATACAAAATGAAAATGTATACTAATATTCATTAAATATGCTTTTACAATAAAAACCTACATATTTAAAAAAAAACAAAGCACTTTCTGACCTAAATAATCGTTTCAAGAGGGCATTGTTTGTAGATAGTGACACAAACTAAAGGGAGGAGTGGTCTCATTAAGACACTTTGGAACAAAAATCTTTTGTACAACTTAATGGCCCTCCACAAGCACCTAGACATTAAGTCATTTTCTTTGTATTGCTTTCTTCAAAACAACCATTTTCCATTTCTTTTAGCTTCACACTGTATCCCACATATGCAGGGCAGACAACGGAAACATTGTGTTAGGACACTCTTTTTGTTTGGTAATGCTTTGTCTTGACATAATATTTGTAAAGAAAGTAGTTAATTTCCCTGTACCTTCTCCATGTCTATTACATTAAAAAATAAATACATATGCACAGGTATTGTGTTATATATTTTGTATTAACTTACTTTAACAGGATGTGGATCAACACCATATGTATCAAGCTGGCAGGCTATCTTCAAGAATGTTCGTTCAGCCTCCTGCGTAGACATGCCTTTAACACCGCCAGCCCCGGGTGTACCTTCCATTGGCTCTCTGTGTAACTCCTTAAAAAGTATATTTTAAACCTTTAGTATATAATAATAGCTGTTGATTTTTATTTGTTATAAGAAACAAAATTATGAGTATTATGTTAAAAAATAAATGTATATTATTAAGTGAATTTCAAAGATTCAAACTACTTAAAAAATGGAGCCCAGAATACTTTAAAATATACTTCCTTCTTATTTTGTATTACAACTTAAATTTTTCAAGGTCACAACGAAGTTGTGATCAATGAATCATTAATTTATGCATCACTAGTTTAATATACATCAATAAAATCATTGCCATCATGCATGTCACAGGCTGATTCAAGGTTATAAATAGATATTGTATCAATATTGACATAATTTCTTTTTTTTTTCAGCTTCACACTGTATCCCGCACACAGCAGGGTAGGCAGAGGAAACCTAGTGTTAAGACACTCTGTTCCCTAATTTCCGTCAATATCTGAAGGCATTGCGTTTTCAATGGCGGAACTCAACACCGCGCTTTCCCCTCGACACCAGAGCAAAGAAATGAATATATAAATGTAAATAAATATTTTATATCCTCGAGTGGGCATCGTACCCACAACCAGTCGATTTACAGACGCACTTTGAGCCCTTGCGCCACGACTGGCCCCTTTTTTTTTCTTTTTCTCTCCTAAATGTGGAATAACACTTTAAAAATGTTAAAATTAATTTCTTTTTTTTTTGTATCAAAGCCTTTTTAGCTTTTTTTAGCAAAAAATTTAGTTACTAAGACATTATATTTCCTTTTTTCCGAGCAATTTTCTACATATTGTGTGTTGAATAGTAGAACTCAAAATCGCATTTTGTCAGGTAGCAAACCTGAGCAATTAAATCAAAATTATTTATATTTTCATTTAAGTTCTCCAATCTACTCTAACATGAATTCTGATGGGTAAGTGGAGAATGAAGTGTCTTGACACTAGGCTCACCCTATCCTGCAATAGGCAAGTTAAAAAAGTAGTATAGTAAAGTAGTATTTTCTTTAAAAATACCTATGTATAATGATATAGGCTTAGTTTTACCTATATTTTAAAAAAATATAAAATAAATGATGATAATACCTGAATCCTAGCTTCAATAGAATCAGTTTGTCTTAGGAGAAGTCTCATTTCTGTCACATAATTACCTACATGTATACTCGGGTCATAGTCTCCAAGTTCAACTGAAAGTTTTTTTTTTATTTAACCATTAAAAGATATGAAAAACATTCATAATTTCATTTTTGAAACATTAGGAAATATTTTTAAATTACTTTTACAAATTGAGTATGTAAAGAAAAATTGTCTAAAACAAAAACAACATTAGTTATAATATATTGTGCAATAATTTTGCAATTACTTAGAAAACTCCCTAAACTAGTAATACATAATCTTGTGAAATATTGAAAACACTTCAGTTATCAAAATTTCCAAAAATTACACAATATTTATCAATCACAATTTTTAAATTATTTCAAAACATTTTTTCAATATTGTGATTTAACATATCAATAATAAAAATAGAAAGATTGATTTAGACAATGTTAAAATGTAAAACTTACAAAATATTATAAAAATATAACTTATTATATTTTTGATATTTTTGTACTTATACAATATGTGATTGTTATTAGTATATCATGCAAAATAGATTAATAAATTAACAATTAAAGAAAATCACAAGTAGACCTAACCTATACAATGAAATTAGTTTCTTTTTTTCAATTAATAATTTAATAATTGTAAACTACTACTACTACTACTACTTTTTAATTTAAATAAATTATATAGTCTGAAAATCTATTGTGATTTGTGGTATTGTGGTACATCTGACTGCAAATGTGATGGTTGTGGGTTCCATCTCCACATGGCAGAATTGATTTATTTCATTTTCATCTAGAGGACAAAATGTAAAGTAGGAATCTGCCAGTCAATAATTTGTGTGGAAGCAGAGAACAGAGTGCACAGGTTTGTAACCTGCTACATGCAATATAAAGGGTGAAGCTAATAACAATCACTTTTGATTTGTTACAAAAAAAAACCTTTTTTATTTTATTCTATAGCTATAGAGGCATAGGCTCTTTAAAATATTGAAAAAATACTTACTTTGTATGATAAGTGCACCAAGCATAGCAGCTTCATTTGATGTACAATAAAGTCTTCCATGGAGTAAGTCTCTTTTCAATTGTAAATATATTTGAAATCTTGTCACATCCTCTTTCAACAAAAGTGGATTTGGTGGATAAAATTTTACACGAAAACTGAACAATATGGGTGAAGCATCTAAAAATAAACTTATATATATTCTTGTTTATTATTTTTTTAAATATTGATAACTTACTGCATACTACCACATACCTTTTACTTGTTTTAATATGAGTTTAGCTAAATGTAGCCAATGCTGTAAAGAAAGATTTATTTAAAAAAAATAATAAGGAAAGATAATATATACTTGTATATATTAAAAAACTAACCCTCTGTCCACCAGCATCAACATATCGAAGGCCGAAATAATCCGTTTCAATGAGATTCAGTTGTTGGCATACATGTTCCAATAGAAATTTACCCTTATAGCTTGGCTACGAAATAAAAATAATTAATTAATTAATGGTATAAAATTTAACAAATTATATGTGTTTTTATATTTTTAGAATATTTTCAGTGTGAGCCACATATAAGATACTGCATTTAAAGTCCCCCACACTTCTTATTTTGTTGTGTTGTTATATTTTTTATGGCAAAATTAAAGAAACTACAAAATAGTTATATACACTTACATGAAATTCACATTCTAGTATTTCTGTATCTTCTAACAATCGTACAGTACATTTATAAACAATATTACTATCACCACGACTTTTGAACATACTGAATAATTCAATATTTACTTTTGTTTAATTACAGCTACTGGGTTTGCTTTTCATTTTTAATCATTCTAAACATTCTACCACATTTTTTACTAAAGTTAATTAGAAGGAAAATAAATTTCCTTCATTTACGAGTATTTTTTATTACAATTTTTACTTCTCTACAATCTACTCGTCAAATTTGACGTAATAGTCAACGCTATAGATATAGAAACAGTGCTGCTAGTTGCAGATCCTCAAATATAACACACCAAACCCCTAAAAAGTAATATTTTTACTACAAAAACAACATTTTATGTACAATGCGACAATATACTTTTTTTATTTTTTTTTGTGTATTATGTTTTTGATAGTTTGGATACTTTGTTTTTTTAGATATGCTTTTTTTTAGAGTACTCTCCTCTTTAGTTTTTAATGTGCTTTTGTATTTTTAAGATGTCCTTGTTTTCTTACTTTTCACTGTCAGGTGGCTAACAACAGAAATTTGTGATGCTTGCCTTTTTTCTTTGAGGTGTGGTTGGCGAAGTTTCGAGGCTAGACATACCGCAGAGGCACAAGCATTGTAAGCGCGAAAGGTTGTTCCTTGTAAGTTCGATTTCCATTTGAGGAAATTAAATATTTAATTTCCTCCGTTTGCTAAAGGAAGAATGCGCGGCGTTTAGTTCCGCCACTCAATACGCAATGTCCCCAGAATTTGGTGGAAAGTGGGGAACGGGAAGTGTCTCAATTAAAACGGAGTGTGGTAGCACTAGATTTCCTTTGCCAACCCTGCTAAGTGTGGGATACAGCGCAAAGCTAAAAAAAATCGTTTCGTTTCGTTTTTTTAGGTGCCATTGGCAAAAATTTACAGTGCTTTAGTTTTCTTTATGTTCATGCAACAAATGACCACTCATATTTTTCTATTTTTTTTTTTCACGATTCAAGAAATGAAAACGTGACATAAAAGGAACGTGACATAAAGTAAGTCTAAATACTTACTGTATATTAAATAATTTGAGTAGATATTGTACGGTATATATCT
The DNA here is from genome assembly GCA_013421005.1 of Heliconius erato x Heliconius himera. Classification (NCBI taxonomy): domain Eukaryota; kingdom Metazoa; phylum Arthropoda; class Insecta; order Lepidoptera; family Nymphalidae; genus Heliconius; species Heliconius erato x Heliconius himera. Next base: position 6,472 of record JAATLQ010012934.1, on the reverse strand, counting down.
ACCGGTATGTACCTATTGTAATTCCGTATCTATTTTATGAAAACGTACACAACTGATAGAAAAAAAAGACATAGAAAAGAGTGACTACAGTGGCTAGTGGCAACAGCAGATAGTGAGGTTCTTTTTGATAATACTACAAATAATTACTACTAAATTATTATTATTCAATGTACCTTGGTCATGGTATAGTCTTCGAGGAATTTATGAATCTAATATCATTACTTTTATTACAACAGTACATAATAAAGTAATATGGGTATATTGAATATTTAAAATCTACATTTGTTACGGACTTCTAACTTGAATTCGATAAATCAAATCACCTGTATTTGGACATGCAATTTTCTTTACTGTTTGTTTTAAAATTAAATTGAATCAAAAAATCAGCTTCACGCTGTATCCCGCACACAGCAGGGTAGGCAGAGGGAACCTGGTGTTAAGACACTCCGTTCCCCACTTTCTGCTGAATTCTGGAGGCATTGCGTGTTGAGTGGCAGAACTCAACGCCGCGCTTAGTCTCGACACCAGAGCGAAGAAATGGAAATATAAATTTAAGTAAATATTTCATCTCCTCGAGTGGGGATCGAACCCACAACCAGTCGGTTTTACAGTCACACTTCATGCTGCTGCGGTGCGACTGGCCTTGTTTTAAAAAAATCCTTTATTCTATTTTTTCCATTAAATGGAACTATTTACTTTTTCTTCAGTAAAATCTAGATTACCAAAATTAGCTGTAAATATTAGAAACAACTCTTTTTGATTTATAAAAAAAGTTAATATATATATTGGCTAAAACTATTAAACGATACAAGACTCGTATTTAATTCTAAATTAAATTACAAGACTAGTATTTATTTCAATAGACATACTGGGATAGTTTTTAATATCCTGCAAAAAACAACACATGATGTCAATAACGTAATCTTTTAATAATACTATTTGTAATTAAAAATATTATTTTTCATCAAATATATAAATTTTAAGAATGTAACAATTATGAATCTGTGACATTGTGTCCTTTATGTATTCCTGAACGATAACAGGATGTGACGCACTTTATGCCAATGTTACTAGTATTAAAAATATTTAATATTCGTGGAAATGGATTTAACCATGACATTTTTTAATATTGTGACTTTTTATATTCTTTTATTATTATAGTAATTTTAAGTTTTATAAATGTTTTATTTATTATTTAAATTTAACTCCGTGTAATTTATTAAAATGTAAATCCCTTCAATCAAAACGTATAATTATAATTTACTTTTCAATGTGCCTTATTGATTTAAAAAAAACGACTTTAGGATTAAACAATTTTTATAAGTGATCCATATTTTATCCTAAAAAATATTTTGATTAATTACGTAGTTTTAAATAAAAGGATAAATAAAAAAGTCATCGTTTAAAGTAGCTACTTTTTTTATTCACACACAGGTAGGCTGAGATTATGCATTATTTATTGGATGCTACCAACTGCTACAACCTTTATCTTGATTTAACCAAAACCAGACCAAAACATTATATCCAACCCTTGTGAATATAATTAGATATCAAAGCCCGATTTATAGCGTTTTAACAATTTCAGACTCACAAAGTTCTATAAACATAAGGCTATTAATTATCTCTTCAAATGTAAGTTACTAGGTTAGTATTACAGTCCAATAAAAATAACAAAAAAAGTGAAAATGAGCAAAATTAGTCACAGACTTCCATTTTTAAAATATCAGAAAACTATGTAACACAAATCTTTTTAATATCTTTACAAAAGATAAAACGGTTCACAAATTTGCGCCTCAACAATCTGTCCACTGACCTATCTGACCATAGACTGCTATGTCTTCTTCTAAGCTTCTTGTAAAACCACCAACGAATCCATAATTCAGAAAATAAAGAAATGGAAAGAAGTTGTTATTGTAATTATAAATTAATGTTGTGTATAAACATAAATAAACAGTAAAATTAAATCATACATAGCTTTTTGCTTCACGCTGCAGCTTGCGTACAAAGTACATCCGAGCTCATTAAGACACTTTTGTTCTCCACTTTCCACCGAATCGAGGCATTGCGTCTTGAGTGGCGAAACACAACACCGCGCATTGCCTCATTACTAAAGTGAGGTAATTAAAATACTAAATATATCATTCCGATGTGGAAATTAAATACATAATTGTTAGTTTTTACAGTAGTATGCTTGTTCCCCTGCGTAAGTAATATTATTATTTTTTAAATATTTATTTCACGTCGAGGTAAAGCGCGGAGTTGAGTTCCGCCTCTTCTCCTTCCTCTTCTCAACACGCAGTGCCTCTAGATTTCGGCGGAGTCGGAAACGAAGTGTTTTAACACTAGGTTCCCTGTGCCTACCCTGCAGTGTGCGGGATACGGCGTGAAGCTGTTTGTTTTTTATGAATGATAATTTCATTTTATTATATTTTTGTTTTTATGTCAGATGTATTAGAATTTTAGCGCGGCCACACTAACAGGCGGAAGTGACTACGACCCTTTCCTTCCAGCCGAAAGAAAAACCATTTCTCGTCCATTCTGTTGGAGTCTTTCTCGGATAATACACGCTATCCGTGGTGAGTGTCAGAAGATTTAAAGTGAAGTGCAAATTGTTAAGTGAATAGTCTTTCCCCTTATTACTTAGTTTTGTGTTAGTATTTAACTTTCTATTCAGTTTAATACAGTTTATTTGCATAGTTTAATCTACTTTCCGTAATTATGGTGCCATTTTAAAACTTAAATCTCCTTTTGTGTAATTTTATTTTCTTATACGATATGTTAATTTTACTGTAGATTAAGTTCTCTCTTTTGTTTCTTTAGTTACCGGCTCTTAATTATAGTTCCACCTTTAAAATTGAACTTGCTTACGCGTCATACAACGTTAGCGACCGGCACATGTTACCACGTGGTTGTGATTAATCTTTGTATATGTTGGGTAACATATGTAGATTTTTTTTTCTAAATCTGTAATACTTAGGATTTTATTAGAGTCTTTAATTATTTATTAGTATATTTCTTTTATCCATAATGGCGGATATCCATTGTGAAGTGTCAAGATAGGGCGAGGCGGCCATGCGGCCGCCATATTGCCGGTCGCATATCCGTACATGAGGCTATGACCTTGTGTTTGTGCATCACAATTGCGAATCCTTGTTTTCTTGTTAAGTTTAATCAACTAAAGTAATATAAGTGTTCTCTTTCTTTTTAGACTAACCAAAAATGGGCAAGGAAAAGATTCACATTAACATTGTCGTCATTGGACACGTCGACTCCGGCAAGTCCACCACCACTGGTCACTTGATTTACAAATGTGGTGGTATCGACAAACGTACCATCGAGAAGTTCGAGAAGGAAGCCCAAGAAATGGGCAAAGGTTCCTTCAAATACGCCTGGGTGTTGGACAAACTGAAGGCTGAGCGTGAACGTGGTATCACCATCGATATTGCTCTGTGGAAGTTCGAGACCGCCAAATACTATGTCACCATCATCGACGCTCCCGGACACAGAGATTTTATCAAGAACATGATTACCGGTACGTCCCAGGCCGACTGCGCCGTGCTCATCGTCGCCGCTGGTACTGGTGAGTTTGAAGCCGGTATTTCTAAGAATGGACAGACTCGTGAGCACGCCTTACTTGCCTTCACACTCGGCGTCAAGCAGCTGATTGTTGGAGTAAACAAAATGGACTCCACTGAGCCCCCATACAATGAGGCTCGTTTCGAAGAAATCAAGAAAGAAGTATCTTCCTACATTAAGAAGATCGGTTATAACCCAGCTGCCGTCGCTTTCGTACCCATTTCTGGCTGGCACGGAGACAACATGTTGGAGGCATCCACCAAAATGCCCTGGTTCAAGGGATGGCAAGTGGAGCGCAAGGAAGGTAAGGCTGACGGTAAATGCCTCATTGAGGCTCTCGACGCCATCTTGCCCCCAGCGCGTCCCACCGATAAGGCACTCCGTCTTCCCCTACAGGACGTCTACAAAATCGGTGGTATTGGTACAGTGCCAGTAGGCAGAGTTGAAACTGGTGTCCTGAAACCTGGTACCATTGTTGTCTTCGCTCCTGCTAACATCACTACTGAAGTAAAGTCCGTTGAAATGCACCACGAAGCTCTCCAAGAGGCTGTGCCCGGAGACAATGTAGGTTTCAACGTAAAGAACGTGTCCGTCAAGGAATTGCGTCGTGGTTACGTCGCCGGTGACTCCAAGAACAACCCACCCAAGGGTGCCGCTGACTTCACTGCACAAGTCATTGTACTCAACCACCCTGGTCAAATCTCTAATGGATACACACCTGTGTTGGATTGCCACACAGCTCACATTGCTTGCAAGTTCGCTGAAATCAAAGAAAAGGTTGACCGTCGTTCTGGTAAATCCACTGAAGATAATCCTAAATCTATCAAATCTGGTGATGCTGCTATCGTCAACCTCCAACCATCCAAACCCCTGTGTGTGGAAGCTTTCCAAGAATTCCCTCCCCTCGGTCGTTTTGCCGTGCGTGACATGAGGCAGACAGTAGCTGTGGGTGTCATCAAGGCTGTCAACTTCAAGGAAGGTGCTGGTGGTAAAGTCACCAA
>JAATLQ010012925.1:2193-23690 GCA_013421005.1 Heliconius erato x Heliconius himera | reverse complement strand
ATTGTATAATTTACATATTATGACATGTGAATACATAATTTAATAGTTTTTGTAAATATCCTCACTTGTACTAAAAATATAATTATATTTTGTAACTGTTGGCACAAAACTAAAGCTATGTAAATTAGGACATTTAAAAATTGTGAACTATTCTTAAATCGCGAAGGGACTCGCGTTTAGCAGGATGGCCGAGCTGTTAGCATAAGTTTCTTATAATGTAGTAATAGGTGTCACTGTAAATACAAGTACGTCATTTGATATTGTTTCCATTATCGATTGTATTAAGTGGCGGTAGTGTGCTGCGTCTTTTCCGGTGGATTTCCAATATAAGCATAAACGACACGGCACTCGTGTTCATTACGTTCTAAGATATTGTCAAGACAACTTGTCATTACAATTCATATTTCAATATTGTGACTACGAGAGTATATGTGTATATAGCAAGTGTAAATAAATTTATTGTAAAAGCTGGATTTCGTGTCTGATTTGTTGGTTCGCCTAACATTATTTATTTTTTTAACCGACTTCTGTAAGAAAAGGAGGTTATCAATTCAACTGCTTTTTTTATGTTTGTTACCTAAGAACTTTTGACTGACTGAACTCGAAATTTGGTCTCATTTTTTTTTGTCCATTTCTGACAATGGTGTCTATGGGGCCGTTCAAGTATTACGTAAGCACTGTAGGGGGACGGGGGGTCTTGGGTTTGCTTATTTTTGACGTTTTCAATAAAATATTTGTAAGAGGATTGCTTATTTTTGATGACATAGGGGAGGGGGGATGACATAGGGGTGGGGTCAATAATTGCAAAAAAACTAGTTACGTAATATTTGAACGGCCCCTATGAGAAAATCACATAAATTTTAAATTTGCATTAGGTATTTGCGCAACAAATGGACGAATAACTCAATATCACGCCAACTGATTCCGATGATTCTTTTTTTATTTGTAAGGATCCACTTCAAGGATAGTTTGGTAAAAGTTTAGTTAGAGTTTGATAATAGGATCCAGTTAAATTTGAACAAGTTGTTTTTTTTTAGTAAAAAATATAATTATACTGTAATAGTTACAAGGAAAAACATTGTTAAAATGGGTCAGAAGTGAGATTCTTCATCGTTGCATTTCTTTTCAACAACCTCCACAAAAGACGATGTTCTTATTTTCAACTGACTTCAAAAAAGGGAAAGGTTTCCAGTGCGCCTAAATATTTTTTCTCTCATATGGTCTTGTCAATATGCCAAAATGATAATATGCACAATAATTCCTGATTAAGTTTGAAGTTTTACATAGAACAACTACTAAATTGAGAAGCATCCTTTTAAAGTCTACTCTTCACTTAAAATCATGAAATAAATAAATTTTTAAGAAAAAAAACCGACTTCAAAAAACAAATAAAAAATAAAAAAAAATTACATAAAGTAAAACATACTTTGATTTTGTTAAAGAAAAATAACTGAAAAAATATTTTATAATTTTAAAACTTTCATACTAATGCTACAACCTTACTACAATATCGAATCACTAAGCCTGTTTGTGTTACTTGACACTGATTTCAAAATTATAAAATATTTTTCATTTTTTTTTTGTTTAAGAAAAATCAAACTATGTTTAACTTTATGTAAACGTATTTTTTACTTTTTAGTTCATTATTTGAAGTCAGTCTTTTGTTAAAAATTCATTAATTGTTATGATTAATAGGTGATAAAAACACTTGTGGACTAGTGTCACTAAGCTTTGGAAATGAAAAAAATAGTTTAGTTAATCCCATGAGTGTGAAAAGCACATGGCCAACAACAGCCAACATGTGTATGGTTTATATACTGATGTATCAAAACTGTATCTAGTATTTGGCATTGTCTGTATTGTTTTTTTCACATTGTATCCTGCACATAGCAGGGTATACTGAGCGCTTTGATTGTTAACAGAGCAAAGCAAATTAAAATATTTAATATTTCATTTCCTGGGAATTGAACCCACAGCCTGTCACATTTACTGTCATATGATTGTGCTTCTGCATCAGCACAGGCCAACAATGTATATTAGTAACATTGTAATTTTGTTAGCCAAAAAGAACTTAATGTCAATACACTTCTTTCCCCACTTCCCTTTAATTTAAGTCTTAATGTGTTGAATTGCAGAATTTAATGTATTTCATTTTATATAAATAATTAATTCCTTAAAAATTTATTTTATTTTTTATTTATTTAAAATACAGTAGTTTGAATCACTAAAAATCATCTATTGAATTTTGTTTTTAATATTTCTTACATTTTAAAGTGTTATTTCACACTTAGGAAAGCATAATACCTTTTAGAAAACATATAAAAATATGTTGTATAGCGAGATTTGAACCCATTTATCTTTTTAAACTGCCCAAGAGCTCTGACAAACTAAGCGATACATTCTTGGACAGTGTTTCATTTAAATCTTAATATTATATTTTCTAAAAAGTATTTTTGTTTTATTATTTTTATATTTTATGTTGTATCTCTCATATAGAACTTGTGGTAGGCAGGGAGAACCTAGTGATAAGAACTCCATTTCCCCAACACTGTCTAATTTTTGAGATAGGTAAATCTTCAATAGCAGAATTTAATGCAGCACTTTGCCTTTTTGCCAGTGCAAGTAAACGGAAATAGCTAAGTTTCCTGTAGGAATCAAATCGAAAACCAGTTGTATGTGAAATATTGTATGAAAAATAACAGTTACTTAATAAAGACAAATTTTAAATACAAGAAGAGTAAATTATTTTCTAAAAATAAATCATTACTTCAATGCTTATATTTTTTCATATTAATTATTATTGAATATACAAAGATTATCTTTAAAAAATATTTTATAATTGGACTTAAATAAAATATTATATAAAACAAGTTCATGACAAGTTACAAAAGTAATAATTACTAAATACTATATAATTTCTAAGATAAAGAGAACACATGTAATAATTGTTTACACAATACAAAACAGCTGTTACAGACAATAATACTATATTTATATGTTATTAGGTGTTATACATATAGAACTTTTCCTTACCTCCGACATATTCACATTTAAAGGAATACTCCCAGCTACGTAGGAGCCGATGAGCATAACTAAAGCAAGTAAAACCAGGACCCAAGTACCATCCATTTTTAATTCAATGAAAAACACCAAATTGTAACAAAAAGTACAATTTTTAACAGCTAGACAGTTAATATAGACATACAATTTATATATTATTCATGATTTCTCAAGAGTCTTTATATTTTTATTACGGATTTTAATATATTTATTGTGTAGAAACACTAGAAACCAGAAAGTGTACAAAATTTGACAACACGACAAATATGTTCTAATGACAATTTGTCAAGATGACAGCTGTATTTTTTTATTAGTAATGCATGCAATACAGTAAAAAAAGTTAATAATCTTGTCTATGATTAATTAACAATGTACACGTAATAAGTAATACGGTAATTAAAATATATATATATTTTTTTAATTAAATAATGTAAAAGCATTTTGATGTGAATTTTAATCAGCCATATATCATGTGACTTTAGAGTAAATATTTTAAAAAATATATAAAATTCATAAAACTCAAATGTAGCACAATATGAATCTGCTATCAATACATTAAATGCATTGATAGCTTTCAATAGGTACTGAGAGCTATCCATGCATTCTATGTAAATAAGTTATAAGTTTCATATGTATCAAAAAGATTTTAATGAGTTTAAGTATTTCTTAAAATAAAAAAGTGGTTTAATATGATATAATAATAGAAATGACTCACTAATCACTATTAAATTAGTATTTTCCTTCCTTCTAAAATTATTTAATCATTACAATGTACATATATTACTAAAAACGATTCATTTAAAATGTTCTGGCGTGTTAATTTGTGTTTTTTTTTAATGATCAGTACTGGTAAGAAAATTGTTAATTATAAGATTTTTAATTCACAGTTATTTTAGGCAAATATGATCTTGATAAATAAATATCATTTATTTATCAGGGTCATGTTTGCCTATATGCTATCAGTTAATATAATATAGTTACTTTAATAATATAATTTAATAAAGTTAATCTCTCCTGGGTGTAGTACATGTTTAATTGAACATTTTTATAGTATAAGGAAATACAAAACATTTATATATGAGCCTTATTTTTTATTTTTTTAATTCGAAACATAATCATCTTTTCCCCACAGCTGTTATATGATTACTCTATCTATGTGTAGATGATGAAAAAAAAATTGTTTAAAACACTCTTACGTACTCTAAAATGTAATGTAGTGTAATATACATTACATTTTAGAGTATATATATCTTTTTAGGTTCTAGTAATATAGAATTTACAAAGACACTACAAATAAATTATAAAGAAAACGAAAATCTTCAGGTTACAGTTAAATTTCAAAATCCTGTAAACTATATCACATATGCGAAAATACAATATGCATGTAAGTGAAATTTATTCATATATTTGTAATATACAAAAGGTTTGGAATGCCGAAATATTGTTACGACGGCGTGCGAAATTTGGTGTTTACGACTACAATTAATTACACAAATTACTTAATCTGACTATTATTACTTTTCAGCTACAAAAAATAATATTGCTACTTGTAAATTTGATAATTCGGGAGATCAAAAACATCTGTACTTCAATTTGCCCAAACTTATCAAAATATGGGATAAAGCAGATTATGGTTTATTTTAGTGATACAAATGACTACATGGTATCGACCAAAATTTTATTACAACTTGTTTATGATCCTAAAAGAAGTGGTAAGTTTTATTCCATTTTAAATAAAATATTTTCGTCCGTGGCACCGGGGCACAGTGTTTGATGCCTCGTACTGGTAACAAGACAAAGCGCAGCGTTGAGTTCCTCCACTCAACATGAATTACTCGAAAATTTGGAGGAGAGAAATGGAGGGAATCTAAAAAATATGTTACATCAATATTTTATTATATCAGGTGGAAGCGACTGCGCCCCCTTTACGGGTGAAAATTATAAATATTCGTCAACAGTTTAGACGTGGGATCATTGTTTTCATTTTATGATTTTTATGTATACTGTAGGCCAGTCATGGGCCAAGGGCACAAAGTGTGACTGTAAAACCGACTAGTTCTGGGTTCGATCCCCACTCGAGGTGATGAAATATTTACTTAAATTTATATTTCCATTTCTTCGCTCTGGTGTCGAGGACAAGCGCGGCTTTGAGTTCTGTCACTTGACACGCAATGCCTCCAAAATTCGGCAGAAAGTGGGGAACGGAGCGTCTTAGCACTAGGTTCCCTCTGCCTGCCCTGCTGTGTGCGGGATACAGTGTGAAGCTGATTATCATATGTATACTGTATTTCGTGTGAGACATAAGGCAGTTATGAATAGATAGCAATAACGTAAACATCTACTACTACAAAAATATTACTAAACGTTGCCGATTTCTTTTCGTTAAAAAAAAACAAATACCCGAAGGAGAAAGGGATATCTCGTTCGATTCTCGTTCTATTTTATTGAATTAACTATTTTCTACAATAAGCTTCATTCTTAATAAATAGCGTTTCGTTTTATAAAGATTATTCTATTATTTATTTTGCTTAAAAAATCTTTTAATTTTTAGCAAAATCTCTTTCTGTATAATTGTATTAGGCTTTTATAGCTAAATTGTGCATTCATTTAAAGAGGTGAAAATATAAGCACTGTATATATTATGTTGCATATTATGTAAGTACTTTAAGTATACGAAAAAATATATTTACATATTTTTTAATTTTAAGCACAGCTCTCTTGTTCATTCCTTACTCTTTAACTAGAACGAAGAAATAAATATATTTTGATTATTTGCAATCCTCCCTCTGAGAATTGATCCAGTACAATCGCTTGTAATATTTTTTTTCGTTCCTTTTTTAATTGTATTTATGTTTTTTACATTTCTTAGAAAAGCCACATGAATGTTTGGTGCATTGCATGATCGATTTTGACATAGAAAACGTTCTCCATGGAAGCCGATCGACAAATGTAGGTAAACAAAATGAAAAATCTGCAAAATCTCACGAATTTATTAAGAAGTTAATCGGTGAGTGTATTTTTCAAACGGTTTCTATTATCTTCACTTGTCTATCGATAAATCTATTAACATTAGAAAATATTGCAATATTGATGTATCTATTAATGTTACTAACGTCAATTCAAAGCACGGTGTTGAGTTTTGGTACTCACGCAATGCTTTCTGAAGTCGGCGTTAAATGGGGAATTCCGTTTCCCATTTTAATGGAAACGGAGTCTCTTATAAACAATAGGTTCTCAGGTTCCCTCTGCCTACCATGCAATATGCGGGATACACGTGAAGTTAAAAAAAAGGTATTTTAAAAATATATATATTTCTCCATTTAGCTATGATTCTGTTTTGGTGGAGCGTTATGGCAAGATTGTGGGTTCGAATAATGTGTGAGACTATTTCTCTGCGTGCGTCGTTCTTAACAAATGACGTTCTATTTTACAACGATAAATTTATTCATATTATATTTGTTTTCTTTGAAAAATCACTTTTTCATTTTTGAAAAAATAAATATTGTTTTAATTGGCTTTTATAGAGTAGTTAAAACTGTGGTTTCATTAAAAGTTTAAAGTGTTGCTTACAAAAATAATTTTGAAAAAATAAATTTTTGAAAAATTATATTATTTGGATTTCATAGATGATAGTTGCCATCGTATTATGTAATAAAATTATAACTTATATATTGTAGTTGACTGTATGTGTGTTCCAAGAAAAAAAATATGTCTATTATTTAGCTTGGTATAGAAATATATTTTTTTAAATATGTATATACTCTGAATCTCCTAAGAAATGTAATGCAAAAATTATTTAAGTTTTAAAGTTTACGTTTCGAGCGCACGATTTCGTTTTAAATAACGAGCTACCAAAAGAGTAATTCTTATTTTTATATATCAGCTGATCCGCATAACTGATCTTAATTAGCTTCACGCTGTATCCCGCACACAGCAGGGTAGGCAGAGGGAACCTAGTGTTAAGGCACTCCGTTCCCCACTTTCTGCCGAATTCTGGAGGCATTGCGTGTTGAGTGGCAGAACTCAACGCCGCGCTTAACCTCGACACCAGAGCAAAGAAATGGAAATATAAATTTAACTGATCTTATTTGTTCTTATATTTCACAGAAACTGAAATATCCAATAATCGGCAAACCACACGTATAATAAAATTATTTCCAAACATAAATACATATTATTACTTTCCCAATACAAATTTAACTGTGACGTGTAATGCTTTTAATTTTCCATCTCAGAATTCAACTCTTGTTTTATACAAAGGTGAGTACAAATTCATTCTTTTAGCACAGTTTAAAGTCGTAACGTTTTAAGTAGCAGAAACTTTTAAGCGAAAATAAGTAAGTACGGTATGATATTTTTAATGGCCGTCGTGGCGCAGCGGCTCAAGTGAGTTGTGACGCGACGGTTGTGGGTGCAATTTTTACTAGTGGATTTTTTTAAAAAAATTCTGTTCCTCGCTGTGGTAACGACGCAAACCGCGGCGTTGAGTTCCATCACTCAACACGCAGTGTTTCGAGATTTTGGCAGAAAGTGGAGAACGTTGCTTTCTCTTACCCTGCTGTATGCGGGAAACGTTATTAATCCACAATCTTATTACAGGTACTAATAAATAAGTAAAGTAATGTTATAATTATATTACTTACGGAAAGGTTTTAATAACATAATAAATATTTTCAGATTTCAAAGTCCTTGAAGTAACTTTAAGAAATACATTGGAGTATAATCTAGATTTAAAAGTAGAGTACAATTACTCTATTCTGTATTGCGCAAAAGAGGAATATAAATCAAATAATATTACACTTCAATTAAAAGGTAAACCATATACCATATAATATATATAATTATTTCATCTCTTCGAGTGGGAATCGAACCCACAACTAGTCGGTTTTACAGCCACACCTCGTGCCGCTGCGCCACGACTGGTCATGTTTCATAGGTTTAAAACATAACTTCCTGTGTGGTGGACTTACTTCCCACTTTACTTTAAATATGTTTGTCTGAATAGCGATCAGTCGTGGCAAATGCGACAGGTTGTAGGTTCGATTCCCAATCGAAAAAATTAACTATTTAGCATTTACATTTTCTTCGCTCCGGTGTCGAGGCAAAGCGCGGTGTTGAGTTGCGCCAAGAGTCACGCAATGTCTCAAGAGTTAGCAGAAAGCAGAAAGTGGTGAACGGAGTGTCTCAATGAGGAATTCCTTCTACCGTATTATTATGGACACAGCGGGAAGATAAAAAAAATAAAAAAATAAAAAGCGAATTGTAAGACGGTAGAAGGATGTTGAGAACAGTGTCGATGATGCCGGAGAGTGGATACTTTAAAAGAATAAAGATCCCGCGACGCATAAGAAGCGTCGTTACTTTGCCGATGGTATCTCCGCGACCAATCCAAATATAAAGAATAAAATTCTTAAAATTTAAATATTCTGAGAAGACAAAACTAATTTTAAATTTTTAGAAACATACGTTGGTAGCACGACCATAATTGAAGATAACGAAAACACCAACAATTACCTTGTATATGCCTTAGAAGCATTGGTAGCAGTGACTGGAATATTATTAGTATCTATTATGATATTGTACTGGCGAAAGTCACATGTCGCGCATAGTTCTACACCAGAAAATGATGATTATTGCTACGTAAGTTTTAACATTTAGTTTTTTCCTTCCCCGTATTTCGAAAAATCATATTGAGTAAGCAGAAGGAATCGAGGTCATGATGTGTTGTTTTAATTTTCCTGCTAAAATGAGTTCGATGCAAGGTATTAAAAGGTTATTTATGGTTGATTTATTGAAATATGGAAATTTGAAACTATAGCTATAGCTATTATAGCCTACAAAGCTATTATAGCCTACAGTGAAACGAATTCAAACTTTGCAGCTGATGGTATTCTTTGCTCTACCAGCATTGCCTTGTATACATCGCATTCAAATATATAGTATAGCAGCACACTATATTCCTACCATTCTAATAGGACAGACATAAGCTATCTTTAAATTCTTTACATATCAATCGTGTCTAATAAATACTTATATTTACTTCACTAATATTTCATTTTATTGTTTTATCAATCAGACAGCCACTGGATTTTATAAACACTTAACTTAATTCAACTGAATAAACAACTATTTTGAATAATTTTAATTATATGAATGATATTCATTCTCAATAGAAAAAACAAGGGCAGAAAAGGGCACGGACGACGTCCGTGGTATGTTTAATATAAAAAAAAAAATCAACAGCACACAGCAGGGTAGGCAGAGGGAACCTAGTGTTAACGACACTCCGTTCCCCACTTTCTGCCGAATTCTGGAGGCATTGCGTGCTGAGTGGCAGAACTCAACGCCGCGCTTAACCTCGACACCAGAGCGAAGAAATGGAAATATAAATTTAAGTAAATATTTCATCTCCTCGAGTGGGGATCGAACCCACAACCAGTCGGTTTTACAGTCACACCTCGTGCCACTGCGCCACGACTGGCTTCTGGCCTGGACTGTTTAATATACTTATATATAAAAATATTTTCTTTTAATTTAAGGCCACAACTCAATTGACGTATGCACAATTGCAACTCAACGCACACGAAGAAAAGAATAGGCAGGTGACGAAAAGCGTACCATATGCAACAGTAGTGGGTGTTCTTAAGCCTAAGACGTAAATATGAAATCATGTAGGTGAGAAGTGACTTGAAGGAGACAAGTTTTTACAGAGCCACTTGCATTATTTTATTACTTTAGGAATGAGTCTGGTTAGAAAATTTATTTTTATGTGGCGTTTTTTGTTATTTTATTGTAAACAAATATAGGAACGGAAACGGATTATAGATTAAGTTGTTGTATATGCACAAATTCAAAACAATTACATATTCATCATAGTAAATACGCAATTTTTGTATCATTGTAAATTCGATAATATTGTTATTTTGAAGAATGTATTTTTTTAAAAATAAGTTAGTAAAGAGCCGTGTGAAAAGGCCTTGAAAGAGCCGTTTAACCTCTCAATTCATTCTTCTCACCATTGCAAAATTATTGCATAATTGCAAAACACGATATGCAACAATAGAAAAATGTTATATGCTATTGTTAATGAAACTCTAGAAAAGAAAAAGAGAAAGAAAGGTAATGCCAAAAAAAATAAATGCCAGATGACTCTGATTTGTTCGCGATTGTCTTATAAGCTGTAGTAAAAAAAAAGATTGTTGGAAGCCAATAAAAATTGTGATGATTGTGTACTTTGCAGTATTAATGTTGTTTAAGTGCAAAATTTTGTTATTGGACTTATGTATTCATAATATTCTATGATATTGAGGGGAAATTAAATTACTATTGCAAGAAATGTTTTTAACTTTAAGAAAATTACATTATATGTTAGTAAAGATATTGAAACTTTAAAATAAGTCATTTTTTAAGTAAAAAAAAAATTACGATATGGCTTTTGCCAGTAAATATTTTATTTTAATTTCGTAAATTTTATTTAAGGATTTTCGAAATTGTTATTAATCAAAATATACTCATGCAATGTCTTTTATTTTGCATACTTTTACAATTATACTTTACAATACGGACTGGGAATTGAAAACATTTTGAATAATAGATTAATATAAGAAAACTTTTATAAAATAAACAGATATATCAACCAAGACACTGAGTTATAGCGAAGTTTAAGCTTTCTATTTTTATTATTACTATTTTGTAATATATGTTCTATCAGTAATAGCTATATTTAGAGAGATAAATGTTTAAGACAAAAAAAAATAGATTTAATATAAAATTAAAACTAAGCTAAGTAATAAAAAAAATGTAAAATAAATTTTGGAATTTATTCTTTTGGTTTATTTTTATTTAGGTATAACAAAGCTTATTAACAAAAAACTTATTAACAAAGCTTATTAAATATATGGCTTTCGTAGCGCTAGTGTAGTAACTGTACACTTTCAAGAGACATATAAATCAATATAAGACAAATATTCCCTTATCATTTTAAAATGATCTAATTTTCTTAAGGCATTAAATACGATTTATTTTTTAGTACTAATGTCTTCCTCCTTTACACATATATATATATACTTCCTTTACATTTTCTATGAGGCTTTAAAGATAAAACATAGTAGCATTAAGAAAAAAAAATAAAAAAATACTTAAAAGAATGCAAGTAAATTATATTACGTACAATTAAAGAATTAAAGATACTTAACAATTAAAGAATTAAAGATACTTAATTAATGGATAAATACGGAGAGTCATCCGATGTGGTGGTGTTGATTCTCATTCGGAAGAATGTTTTTTTTTCATATCCTTTCCCTGGTAATATAGCGCAGATTTGTATTTTGCCGCTTTTCACGGAATGTTCCGGAAATTGGATGCAAAGTGTACAACAGAGTGGACTTATCCCTCCATGTGCGGGAGTCATGAAATTAAAAAAAATATATATATTATGGCAACATTAATATTTAAAACAAAACGTCAATGTCAATTCTAAATTGTCTATGGAAGAGTTTTGACGCACGCGGAAGTGATCATAACCAGTTTCCTTTTCCTAAAACATTTTCAAATATTATTATATAGAATTACAAAACTTTTATTTAATAAATTTAATATACCACAACTATATTTCAAAAGAAGAAGTAAAGGCGTCAAAAATGGAGGTTACAGATATAAATGATTTATTAAACGTACGAGGTATTAAAATGGAAACAGGTGATAGTAATTTTCCAGAAGACACTGAATGTGTAGAAACTGATCCTTTATCAATAATGCCGCAGTATGTAACTGAAACAGATTTAGGTAATAAATAACTCGTATTAATTTATTATCTATAAATATACTTTTTTGGCAAAATAAAATATAATTGCAGTTTTGTTATGAAAGTTTTGTTTACATGTAAACAAAAAAGAAATAGAAAAAAATATGAAGTTTTTTATGTTTCAGGGGATGTTAACTTTGTAGCTTGAAATTCAATGTTTTTTATTGTGTATTTTTTATCAAAACTTCTAGATTAAATTAATATAAAATGGTTTCATATTCTAGTATTATTAAAATTGTTATTGCATGTTGATTAGTGACACTTGCAACATCTAATGGTGATATCTAAGTAATGCTTGAACCTATATACATCACATTTACAGTTGCCGCTGCTGTTGCTGTACCACTATGGCCTCAGTTTAGGGCTGTAAAATAACTATCATATATTTTTTTTAATATATTGATATTATCTTTGCAATACTATTATTATTAAACAATTCACATTAGTAAATAAATAATCATGTACACAAGCGGGTTGCTATTTATAAAATTTATTAAAATGTTCAAGGTCTTTTGCAAGGGGGTACAGAAATTCTAGAAGCTCCTTTAGCAGTCTTCACAGATACACCTGATGATGATGATACTATGCAAAGTACTGATTCCAGCGGTAGGTATTAGTTTTGTGTATTTTGGAGTTCTAGATAAACCTTGTTACTATGTAAACATAGAGAAACCTAATGTTAAGATATTCCATTTCTTAATAGTTTTAAAGATATTATGTGTTGATTTGTGCAATTAAACACATTTTCTTTTTAAAATGTCGGGAAATTAAAATAGTTTAAATATAATTATCATCATCATTCCCTTGAATGTGTATAAAGTTACATTTTTACAAATAAATCTATAGGATTCAATTGTTTCTAGAAGAAGTTATAGTGCAATTGATGGATATAAGAACAAGATTGTCTCGACTGAGATCAATGTTAGAGAGAAGATTGAATCTAGATCTATCGGACTATACTTTTTGGTTACAAGATGCTAAAATGGTGAGTTTTTTAATATTTTAATAATAAAATTGCTTGCTACATTATGCAAAATGTTTATTGTTACCAGAGTGAGAAAATGAAAATAGTTTATTCTCCTGAGTAGGGCCACCCGCGCTTTTTGTTTACCGTGCAAGCGCTCTCACTTGGAGGGAGTCTGCTTTCTTATTAGAATTTTCTATAAATTTTCTTAAAAGTACTTTTCTTTCATAAGTGTGAAATATATAATTTTTTGTTTATTTATTTATTTCTCATATACCATATCATATATTGATTATAGATTGTTTTCTTTATGGTCTTAAGTCCAGATCTGGATACAATGATTATAGCGCAAGATCCCAGGGCCCCCAGACCTACGTAATTTTAGCAAAGCTGAAATTTTGAGGATTGTTAGTCTAATATGTGTCTAATAAGTTAAGACTTAAGATGTTATACATACTCATTAACTTGGAAGTGAAGGCTTTCCAGAGGTAGCGCCAACTAAAGGTATTTTCTGCCAACGCCAACTAAAGGATTGGTCTGGGTGCTTATGAGAGGTCCTCAAATAGTCCCGTAAATAATATATGTTAAATTGAGGAGTGCTAGTATAACATATATATTTATTATAGTTTGCCTCAATTTTAAACAACCCCAGGACGTCTGGCGGGAGTAAAGGCCCACGTAAAGGGTCTGGCAATAATAAATATATATGTTTTACGTTATTCTTAAAAACATATTTGAATGTAAGTAAGCGTTTCTACTTAAACGTAGGTGAGCGTGTACCTTTATTTGGCCCCCCACTTTGAGGTTAGTGAATATGCATTTTGTCTATTAATCCTCAAAATTTCAGCGTTGCTAAAATGACTTTGGTCTCGGGACACCGTGATCTCAGTCTGTTATGAAAATAAAAACTAAGGAGCTCAGCTTAGTGATCAAATTAGTAACAGCATAACTAACATAACACTTCGTAGTTATTCTATTTCTTGTGGGCCAAAAAAATATGTCCAAATAAATTTGGGCCACTAGACCATATTAGAAAAAAAATGTATACTATATCCTACTAAAAATAAATAAATGTGCAAGTTTGTGAGGATGGACGTTTGTTCCACTACACGCATAAACTACTAAACTGATGTAGGTACCTTTTTACAGTAATTTAGCTTGTACATCCATATATTACAAATTTTTTATAATTTAGTAATGGTTTATTTAATATATGTATGTTTTTTTTTTAATTTCAGTTGGAAAACCACAAAACACTAGTGGAACAATGTATCCGTGGTTCTGGAGTGGTTCAAGTGAATATCCAAATAAGAGCATCTCAAAAGAAAATCAACATAATGGATGTGCTCAAACCAGATGAAGAACTGCTCCAATTACCACCAGAGGATGATTGTGAGTTAGCACCCTAAAATTTCTACTCTCTCTAAATATCAGCGTTTTTACGGTTAACCCTGAAATTATTAAAGTACCTAAAGTACTGAACCTAAAACCCTAATAATTTTAGGATGTTTCCATACTAAAACTAATAATAAACATTAATCCCAGGTATAAGTATATAATATTTGTAAATGTTTAATTAATAATTTAACTTAGCTTCACACTATATCCCCAGCGAAGTAGTCAGAGGCAACAGAGCGCCAAACGCTACGGTCTCTACATACTTCTTTCGCCTCGTCCACTGTCATCAACCTCTTCATACATCCTCTCCTCTCTGGGGACCCTCTTGGGGCTCATGCTTTCCATTATCTTTGATACTATGTTTTCAAAGGTTAACCGAGGTCTCCCCTAATCTCTGTTACCACTCATATTTCCATCACATCCTTTTTGCCATTCTTTCATCTCTCATTCGTTCGACGTGTCCAAACCAGTGAAAGTAAATTGTCAGATGATGCAGATGCATTCATCATTTCTCATCATCAGTTTTTTTGCAATTATTGACCCCCCCTCCCCTATGTCATCAAAAATAAGCAATCCTCTTACAAATATTTCATTGAAAACGTCAAAAATAAGCAATCCCAAGACCCCCCCGCCCCCCTACAGTGCTTACGTAATACTTGAACGGCCCCTAATAATATCGCATGAAAAATAATAAATGAGGCCGTCGTGGTGCGCATGTCGGTAGACCCGGCTGACGATGAATGAATTGATGTAAAAAAAATAATAGATTATTTCTTATCATTTCTGTCTCTTTTTAGACACAGAAGACAATGGTCACGTACCACTACCGCTGCCGCTGCCGCTGCCGCCGTCGGACGCGGAGCAGCCGCACGCGGCCGCCGTCAAGTGGGTGGTGGACGCCGCCTTCCGCGCCGACCACAGCCGCGCCCGCGTGCCCGACGACCCCGCGCACTGGTGATTATAGCCTATGTGTTATTCTGATGCATATGGTATATTACTGTAGAGTTTCATCTAAATGCAATCTGTAATATTTGTCTGAAAGTCCTCGTAAATTTTCACATTTACAATATTAGTAGGATTTTAAATTTATTTATAATAAAAATAATGTTACCTTACGTAGAACGTAAAATGTTTATTTCAGCTTCACGCTGTATCCCGCATACAGCAGAGTAGGCAGAAGGAACCTAGTGTTGAGACACTCCGTTCCCCACTTTATCCCGAATTCTGGAGGCATTGCGTGTCGAGTGGCAGTACTCAACGCCGCGCTAACCTCGACAGAGCGAAGAAATGGAAATACAAATTTAAGTAAATATTTCATCTCCTCGAGTGGGGATCGAACCCACAACCAGTCGGTTTTACAGTCACACCTCGTGACGCTGCGCCACGACTGGCCTCAAAGGTTGAAATAAAAAAATACCATTACGGCTTTGGCAATAGTTATATAATTATTTAAGTAAATCAACTTCACACTGTTTGCCACACACAGCAGGGTAGACAGAGGGAGGCTAATGTTAAGACACTCCGTTCCCCCACGTTCCACTCTCCGTGACGGCGACCAGAGCGAAGACATATAAATTTAAATAAATATTTCCTTTTCTCGAGTGGGGATCAAACCCATAACCAGTCGCGTTAACAGTCACACTTTGTACCCCTGCATCTAGCCTCTAGTAATTATTTAAATAAATTATTTTATTAAATAAATATAATAATTGAAGCAGCGTCTGAATGTCAACGCGTTGTTGGTGGGTTTGTGGGGTGGAAGTTAACCTCTGCAACTCTACACGCACTGTTTATTGTAATTGGGCGGTGCATGTGGAACACTAGGTGCCTTCCCCTTCTTCCTCCCTTGGGGATACAGTGTGAAGTTATTTTTTTTATTATTCTTTTTCCAGGTCAGTGCAGCACGTAAAGCTATGGATACAATGGGCGGTACGTCAGTTCAATCTCATCGGTATTAAATTATCCGATTGGAATATAAGTGGTACGGAACTGTGTAACATCACTAATGTTGATTTTAAGTGAGTATTATTTTGTATGTTGTATGGGGAAGTAGTAATGTGACATACTGGTATACTAAAGTATACTTATGAATATTTTTTTTGTAACATACAAGAGAAATATTTATAATATTTTTTAATTTTAGAAATATAATTTTTATATTTTTTGTTTGGAAAAATATGAACCTTGGATTCACCTGTTTAAAAATAATCGTGTAGACTTTTTTTTTAATTGAAAATTTTGTTTCGCAATATTCTTTCTTAACTTTTTTAAGCATTGCTATATAGTATGTTAAATAATCAATCAATATCAATTATGATGTTTATAAATTTTGAAATAACTATTAATTTTTTAACATGTTTAAAGTGTGCCATACACTTAGTAAAGAAAAATACTTATTTAGAAAACGTATAAAAATTTGAACGTAGCGGGACTCGAACCCGCGCCTGACCACTAAGCCATACGTATGGCTTAGTGGTCAGAGTGCCTGGTCATTTTCCAGGAGGCGCGGGTCCGAGTCCCGCTAATACCGCCCGCCGTCACGCCGTTCAATTTTTTATGTTTTCTAAATAAGTAACTAATTATTTATATGATTATTATATATATTTAAAATAACTATTCATTTTTATTAATTTTAGAGAAAAAGTACCCTCAGATCCAGGTGACTTGTTCTGGACACATTTTGAGTTACTCAGAAAATGTAAATTTATAGGTAAGAAAGAAAATATATGATCTATACTAATATTATAAAGCGGATTAGTTTGTTTAGATTAAAATGTAGTCTGTGGAACTAATAGTTCAGATTTAAAAAAATGTTTTTTAGTTAGATAGTCCATAGTAAACTGTATTATGTGTTTATATATTACTTAGGCCAGTCGTGGCGCAGCGGCACGAGGTGTGACTGTAAAACCGACTGGTTGTGGGTTCGATCCACACTTGAGGAGATGAAATATTTACTTAAATTTATATTTCCATTTTCTTCGCTCCGGGGTCGAGGTTAAGCGCGGCGTTGAATTCGGCCACTCAACACGTAATGCCTCCAGAATTCGGCAGAAAGTGGGGAACGGAGTGTTTTAACACTAGGTTCCCTCTGCCTACCCTGCTGTGTGCGGGATACATCGTGAAGCTGATATTACTAAGGATAATATTTTAATTTTACTGTTTTAGTAAGAGAAAATGCGGCGTTGAGCCTTGACTGTTCCGCTTGATTAATTTTACATTATACTATTTATAATTTGAAACTTTATCTAAATTTTATACAACTAGGGGGCGCGCGCGGCTTCGCCCGCTTCTTAGGAGTGAATTCTAAAAAAACCACGAAACACGTGTTCAATAAAATATTTTTAACAGTCTGAATTTAATTTTTTATAAAAATTGGTGGCAATTTAAAGATTTTTCCATATAAACTTTCAACCCCTTAATTGAACCCTTAGGGGGTGAATTCTTAAAAACCATGAGACACGTGTTCAATGAAATATATTTAAGAGTCTGAATTTCAAATTTTATAAAAATCGGTACAGATTATTTTTTTTTTCCATACAAACTTTCAACCCCTATTTCATCCCTGTAGGGTTAAAATTTTTCAAATTCCCTTCTTAGTGGATGTCCAGAATATGAAAATAAACATCTGCCCAAATTTCACGTTTCTACCATCAGCGGTTACGGCTCTGCGTGCGTCTTACCTCAGTCAGTCAGCACAAGTCCTTTTATATATATAGATGATAATTTTTTTTTTACCTTTTTGCTTTACAGCTGTGGTACAAAATGAAGAGCAACAAGGTATATTAGAGAAAGATACGTTAGTGTTGCCACAATCTGCCATTAAAAAGAAACCGAAACAGGTAAATATTACGTGTATATTATAATAAAAAATTACATAATTGTAATTATGTAAGTGGATTTGAACCTGTACTGGTATATCATTCAAGGCTAGATAGTATTATAATTAAAATTCGTATATATATTTATCTTTATATATAATAAGACAGTAAATATATTTTGTCTGTACATGTAGTAATTTTGACTGAAATGGATAAAGGGACACTTAAAAAGAATAATAGAAAGCAAAAATATATTTTTTTAATTTCTTGTCTGTCTGCCTGTCGATATTTATGTCCACATTTTTCTCTAAAGTTTGGTTCATCAAAATCGGTTCATTAAAAAAAAGTTAACGTCATTTGAATGAACTCAAGGCATTAGTTTGCCTGCGAATGTTATGTAGCAATCGCGCTGGTAAGATTCCTGGCTAAAGAATGACATTCGAAACGTCTTAGTTATATGACTGTTGATAAAAATATATATTTTTGAAGCACTATTATACAATATTTTATACAACAAAGTAAACAAAATTGAACTATTAGTGGAGATTACCTTCATAAATAACAGTTAAGTTTAAATCGTAATTAATTCAACACAGAGATAAGTAACGATTTGATATTCAAAGAGATATCAAGCAAATACATCGATTTTTTGGTTCGTTAGTTCGTTTGAAATAAATCTATATAAAAATGCCTAAAAACATCCTTTCTACGTGTACTCTGTAATAACTACATATTTACCAATTGTACATTTAGCTAATAATATATGTAACTAATTTAAAAATTGTACAGGAGTTAATATGCAAACATTACCATTATTTTACAAAGAATATTATGAATCCTTACCCAAATCAATAATTTAACATTTAAGGCTGTTTCTAAAACAGTACATTAAATTATTAAGTGACATCAGCACATTTAACAGAGCTTTAAACAACATAACATAGGTAAAAAGAACGTAATATTACAAAAATATATACATATAATAAATAATTAGCTTTATGTATATTTTATGAATATCAAATATCAACATTGAGGCCAGTCGTGGCGCAGCGGCACGAGGTGTGACTGCAAAACCGACTGGTTGTGGGTTCGATCCCCACTCGAGGAGATGAAATATTTACTTAAATTTATATTTCCATTTCTTCGCTCTGGTGTCGAGGTTAAGCGCGGCGTTGAGTTCTGCCACTCAACACGCAATACCTCCAGAATTCGGCAGAAAGTGGGGAACGGAGTGTCTTAACACAAGGTTCCCTCTGCCTACCCTGCTGTGTGCGGGATACAGCGTGAAGCTGATTTATTTGATTTTTTTATTTTAAATATCAACATTGGTCGTATTTTTTACTTCGAAACAATCAAAATTTTTTATAGAAATTACGATAATGTCGTAAAAAAATCATATTAGAATATTACAGACTAAAGTAATAAAAAAAACATATTAGAAGTCATTATAGTTGTCAATCAATTTTGCTTATTAAATCAAAAATCATGTATTTTAAGCGGGCGAAGCCGTGGGCGGGCCGCTAGTGTTATAATAAGTTAATTTTAACTAATCTCTTTTTTATTTACTTATATAAAATGAATAATTTTTAAATTGAAACTAAATGTAAACTTTTGCATTCATTTTTAAACGGATTTGTTTAACACAATAAACCGAATAAATCTCGATTCCAGTTAATAATAAGACCATCCAACGACGAAGATAATTATCAATACGTGACATCGCGCAACGGCAACAACGGACAAATACAACTGTGGCAATTCTTATTGGAATTATTGACGAGTGCCGAATATTTTGATGTTATTAGATGGCATGGTTGGTAGTGGGTTCATTTCTTATTAGTTTTATTGTAGATAGGTTGTATAGCAATGGTTATGGGTTCGACAATCGTTCGGGGGTATGTTTATGTACAGATTGTGTCTTTTGCTAGTTTTGGTAACACAAAGCGTGATGTTGAGTTCCGGCAATAAATAAGCATTGTGATTATTGATGATTGAAATATATTTTAATGTTATTAAATGGCATTGTGAATAGTGGGTTCATATCTTGTTAATTTTATAGGAAAAAAAAATAAAATCAGCTTCACGCTGTACCCCGCACACAGCAAAGTAGGCAGAGGGAACCTAGTGTTTTTTTTTTATTTTAATTCTTACTTACACTACAGACTTATGGTCCGTACCTTTTGTTATTTTACATTTCTTTTAATACTTTTTTCATAGATATTACCTAGAACTAGACTTATGTTATTACATACATATATATTTATATTTACAATATCTGCTTAAGACAGTCCAGTTATTCCTAGTGTTAAGACACTCCGTTCCCCACTTTCCGCCGGCATTGCGTGTTGAGTGGCGGAACTCAACGTCACGCTTTGCCGCGACACTAGAGCGAAGAAATGAAAATATAAATAAATATTTAGTTTCCTCGAGTGGGGATCGAACTCATAACCAGTCGATTTTACAGTCACGCTTTGTGTCCCTGTGTTACGACTGGCCTCACACTGGTGACAGATATATACATACACAAATAAAAAAATCATAATAAGACTTACATACAAAATTAATCTTTACTTTTAAAAATTACAAATTGTCTTAGCTCATATGTATATTTTTTTCCATCTTTAGGTACAGAAGGTGAATTCAAACTGCTAGAACCAGAAAGAGTGGCGAGGCTATGGGGCAAGAGGAAACACAAGCCCGCCATGAATTATGAAAAACTATCGAGAGCTCTACGTTATTATTACGATGGTGATATGATTGCCAAAGTTGCTGGGAAACGGTAAATATGTGTTTTTTTAATATATAAAAAAACAAAAACCATACATTTTGCCGAGTGGGGATCGAACCCACAACCAGTCGATTTTACAGTCACACTGTGTCCCTGCGCCACGACTGGCCTTTTTCTCGTAATATAGCATAATAGGTACAAAGTCCTATCACCAAAATGCAATTTATAAATAAAACTAGCGGACCCGGACGCGGCTTTGCCCGCTTAAACTTTACGAATGCTTATAGATATATTTAGGAAATTGTTTGTGAAAATATGTAACTAATTTAAATAAAAAAAATATAAGTAAACGTAACCATAGTAAAATATTAATAAAAAAACTAAACAAAACCTACATTATTAATAATTTTATCTCTTTCTGTCTTTCTATTTCCCCGAGCTAATATCCAGAATAACTGAACTAATTTTTATTGGACTTTCAGTGATCGATGTTACTGATTTATCCGGAAAAAATCTTTTTACTCGTTTTCCTTGCGCGCGTACATAATACTATATGAAATAACTAAAGTCCTTTCTACATTAAATATGATAAGTTTTGCGAGCAATATCAAATAAAATCCCAGAAAACTAAAACCACAATTTATTAAGTGTATAACAACGGTATAGATAACCATCCAACCAAGATGAAATAACCAACAATTCTCTCCTTAATACTTAAATAATATC
>JAATLQ010012915.1:5896-32419 GCA_013421005.1 Heliconius erato x Heliconius himera | reverse complement strand
AGTCTGTTGTTTATAATTTCTTTCGTTTAAGTTTTCTGTTGTTTGTGTCATTTGTTCAGGTGTGTGTTTTTTTAAACAATTGGAACATCCTTATTGGAGCTACGAAAATGTGGGTTGCATTAAGGTTTCAATAATTTTCACATTAGTAATCTTAAGTGCTTTGCAAACATAGGTACATTATATGAATAATTCAGTAGTTAAAGCGGGCGAAGCCGCGAGCGGGTCGCTAGTTAAATATAAATTCAAAAGCAGCCTGAAAATTTCAAGAATCAAGAAACCAACCAAAGAATTTGTACGGAATAAAATTCAATTTCATTTTTCATTGTTGATAACTTGATTCATATTCTGAGCAGAAAATGTTACCGTTCCAAGGATTTATTTATAGATATAATCAAGCATGATCAAGACACTTGTAAAAAAATTATTTTCTTTATAGTTCCTTCATATTGTCGTCGTCGTGGCGAAGGGAGATAAGCGTGTGACTGTAAATGCGACAGTTGAGATTCAATTCCCATTCGAGGATATTAAATATTTGATGTTTTCATTTCCTTGCTCTGGTAACGAAGAAAAAGCGCGGCGTTAAGTTCCGACTCTTTATCTCAACGCGCAATGCCTCCAGAATTCGGCGGGAAGTGGCGAGCAGAAGTACCTTAATGCGAAGAGTGTCTTAACACTAGGTTTTCATGTTCACAAATATTTATTAAATGCTGTTGTATTGGCTTAGGATACAACTAACGAAACGTATTAAAATTGTGAGCAAATAGCTCAGTCAGCAAGAGTAGATTTTAGGTGCAGATACAAACTACTACATCTATTTTGATGAGGCTACAATATTGTTAGCATATGTTTCGAAATATTATTAGTAAAAGAGAAATATGATGTTCCATTTATATTATTAGCACATCACATAGCGTAGCAATAGGAATTCAAAAGATCGTTTTTTTATCAGTATAAATTAAAGTTAGTTTAAATAAGTATTTTGGAAAAATATCTTGAGAATATTCATTATGAGACCGTAGTAGGTTCGACTCCCACCCAGGGGAATGAATTTCTATTTAAAAAAAATGTTAATCTTCTATTTCTCTATTTTTTCGCTTCTCTGGTAGCAAGGCAAATAATACGCAATGCCTCGAAAATTCGTCACTAGTTTCCCTCTGCCTACATACAGCGCTGAACTGAAAAAAATTATAGAAATAATCTATTTAAGATTTTCGTTCAGATCTTATCTCAAATTCACTGAAGCAAATTGTATTCTAAATAAGACGCTTGCGAAAATTATCCATATCCATAAATAAATAATATTTATCAAAATATGATCGTATTTTCGTAGAAGTATATCTCTAAGTAGTTTTAAATGTTATTGTTTTATGTATTTAAAATGCGACGTTGGGTTCTGCGACTTATACCCATAAGTGTTGAGGAGCTTTTTGTTTCGAGTGACTACCAGTATCGCGATCATTTAGAAAACATAGCAAAATTGACTTCGAAGATAGTGGATGTCATCGGCAGAACGAGGCAAAACTTTCCACTACAAAGTTACAGCTTAAACCAAATGATCCCACACAAAACTGGACCACTCGAATCATTAGGGACCCAACAATTTGTGAAAAGCTGGGTACTTTGCTTTGCACTTTGCCTTCCGTAGAGACTTCTCTACCACATTTATCTAAAAGTGCTCTGGAGAACTGCTCGACGTGGCACCTGCTGCCGAATTTTTGAACCGCGTAACGACAGCAGTACGTCACGAGGTCAAATATCATCCACACCACCTGGATACACCTCACTACTGTGCCATTTCTTAGAAACTTCTTTCCACGCGCCACAAAACCGCGAAATGGCCGACGTACGGAAATGTTTCCGAGGCGATATTGGCACCTTCATAAAACATCTATATCCACTTCAAAGAACGGCAACCGACTTGTAGCTCCTTCGGAGTTACACTGGATTGGAGCTGAAAAAGAACCTTATGAATATTATGTAAGAACGTGGGGTTCAAGTTCAATGTCAAATTTTGAAGCATTTATTTTTTTAGTATTGAGCATACTTTTCGAATTCAAATTCAAATAACTTTATTCAAAATAAGAAGTTACGTGCTTCATTTTTAGAACGAACAATTTACCACTAGTTCACTAAAGTTAATGCCTCAGACCTGAGAAGAACCGGCGCAAGAAACTCAGCGGGACCTATTTTTTTAAATCAATTTTATGCAAATATATAATTAATTATTTGTTTAATAACTAAATAGGTATTTGTATAAAATTTATTATTTGCTTTAATCCACATAAAAATAATAATTTTATATAAATCATATTTCACTCTCAACGTAACTTAATAAATCGTAGAATGTTATCTAAGCCTCGTTTAATCAAATTGTGTCTAATTGCTTAACACATGTTCTACATCCTGAGAGGCTCTATTACGGGACTCATTAGGACTAAACACGGGCAACATACGCTTTGATGTGTTTATGTATATATATAATGTATATAATATTAATGATATACTAAGCTTTCATTTGAAAGACATTAACATAATGTATTTGATAAATGATTTTCACTTTCTATCTTGCACATAATAGAGTAGGCACGGGGAATCTGGAAACCTAGTGTTAAGACACTCCGGTCACATTGGTTTTCTATTTTCCGTCGAATTCTTGAGGCATTGTGTATTGGTTGGTGCAACTCAATGCTGCGCTTTGCGACAATTCTGTGTAATCTTCTGTATTTAAAGGATGTGAAGAAAGAAGGCTCTTATCGATATATCTTTTTTTTAATATCAATTATTCAATTTACGGTATAAAATATTTCGATAATTATATTCTTGAATTCTGACTGACTCAAGTATAGGCTTCAGGGACCGCTTTGCAATACAATACTCGCTTTGACTGCTCGAACTTAATATGGGTAATTGAATACAATTTGAGTAAACATATATTATAATAGATTATACAATAAATAAATAAATAAATCAGCTTCACGCTGTATCCCGCACACAGCAAGGTAGGCAGAGAAAACCTAGTGTTAAGACACTCTGTTCCCCACTTTATGCCGAATTCTGGAGGCATTGCGTGTTGAGTGACAGAACTCAACGCCGCACTTTGTCTCGACACCAGAGCGAAAAAATGGAAACATAAATTTAAGTAAATATTTCATCTCCTCGAGTGGGGATTGAACCCACAACCAGTCGGTTTTACAGTCACACTTTGTGCCACTGCGCCACGACTGGCCTCTAGATTATACATATCACAAGAAAATATTTTAAAAAGTCATCTGCACGCTGTATGCCGCATACAGCAGGGAGAAACTAGTGTTCAGACACTCCATTCCCCCCTTTCCGCCGAATTGTTTTGAGTGGCGTAACTCAACGCCATGATTTTGAATTGGTGCCAAAATGACGAAAATGAAAATATTAATAAATAATAATTCAATGCCTCGAATGAGATCGTACCCTCAGTTACACCCATGTGCCCCTGCACCATGATGGCCTTAAAAAAATCTTGCGGATAATTAAAATGACATTTGTTATATACAAATAGTTAAAAAGTTAAATTAATTACGATAAAAATTATATTTTATAAAGAAAAACAATACCAAACTGGTGTAAAATTAAATGAATAAATACCGATATAGCGTGTCCCGCTGAAAGTTATCTCTGTAAAGCCGCAACGATTCCAACCCGAATATCCGCACAGTGTTAAATTACTGTTAACATCATCGCGACCGCTGGAACTGGCGCTGTTCGAAGCAACTTTTTAAGCTTTGTTATCTCCTTATTGAACCATAACTTTTATTTTTCGCTTCGTCTCTGTGGCCTTTATAAAGTTTTGGTAAGAACCTTAAGTCCTACAAGATAATAATTTTTTACTTATAGATTTAAGTGTATTTTTACTTGAAAAAATGGTTATATTTTTGGTATATTATATGTATTTTTTTAAGTTTTCCATATATTCTGCTTGAAGCACAGGTTGGGGCAAAAGGGATTGAATGTTGAGACACTCTGTTACCCACTTTCTTCCAAGTCCAATTTTTGAATGAAAATTTTTTTTGTTGTTGTTCACGAAATTATTGTCGCGAGTGGGATCGTACCCACCACCGTCACCGCTATTTAACGCTATTCCGCTGTACCATAATAACAGCCTTTAGATTTATGTGTAGTCAGTTAAAATATTTTTTAACATATATCCTTAAAATTATTAAAAACTCGTGCACTCATTAAGTATGATTTTTTTTCTATCTATAAATTTTCACTTTTCTGGGTTTTTTATTTGTATTTGTATAGTAAGTTCTCACTTCATGCCAAATTTCATAAATATAGGTCCACGAGAAATACTCTGAAGCTTTTGATTACGTAGCGAATTTCATACAAAATCGATACTTGTATCTTTTAATAGCGTTGTTTGAAACACGCACAGATAAGGGGGAAATTCTTGTATTAATTTTACAGATACTTAAAGTTAATGTTCTGGGGGTTGCATTCGAACCAGCATCAGGCTTAACAGCAATACTAACTACCACATGACCATATGCAACCTCATCTTCACAAACAAAACGAGCAGAAATATAATAAAGATATATAAACGTAAAGAATAATCTGATTTACCTGCTTCTAAAATATATAATTATCAATTACACACTTATATTCCATTGTTACAACGTTAAAAGCTATTATAATGAGACAGACGGACTATTTAATTACAGCGCGATAATTACTTTAATTCAATATGCTTTAACGCTACCAACATTTTATGCAAAATTTAGGCTGACAAAATACACATACTAAGTGTTAATACGGCGAACAGAGAGAAATAGAGTGTCTTAACACTATACTGCATCTGCCTATACGGCTACGTGAAGGATACAGCTGAAGCTGTAAAAAAACAAGAAAAAAGTCTATAATGTAATATTTATTAGTTTCACTTTATTGTAAAAGTAACGAATGTATCGTTATTTAGAATATCGACTTATGTGGATGACGTAGCCTCATTGAATTATTCATAGCAGTTTTTGCATTTTGATGAAGAACCTTTAATACTTCGGTACAGGAAATTATGCATGTTGCCGCTGGTTTAGTGCATGTCGTATTTCAGAGTGTGAAAAGAAAATTGTGATATTTAAATATTATTAAATCTGATTTTGCTTTATGTTTTATCTCGCAAACAGGTAGGCGGAGAGAATTAAGTGTAAAACACTACGCTCTCACCTTCGAGTGGAAAGTGGAGGTGGGTGTCGAAAAATTGTATGCTGTGTAGCGGAATTGTGTAGTGGCGGAACTCAACACCGGCATTAGAGCAAGGATATGAAAGTAATTTTGTTTGAATAAGGATAGAATGCACGCACACCCACAATCATTGTGTTTACTATTCGATACTGTCTTACTGTATCTCACACTTAGCACTTTAGGCAAAGAAAACTTAGGAACCTAGTTTTAAGATACTCTATTCTCATTAAGATCCACTTTCTATCGAATTCTCAAGACCTTGCGTGTTGAGCGGCGGTACTCAATGCAGCGTATTGCCTCGTTACCAGAGCGAGGAAATTGATTATTAAGTATTACATTCCCCTAAGTAGATATCGAACCCACAATCGTCGCGTTTGCAGTAGCAATCTTGTGCCTCTGCGCTACGACGTCGCAAGATTATTTAGACAAATTTTATCTGATATATTGATACTTAAATATTTTATTACTTTTCTTTACTTCTACTTTTTTATTTGAAATTTTATGTGGAGCTACTCGCTAAACTAAACTTTATACGAGTATAGCCATCTTTTCTTTAACGATCGTTCACTTGACGTTGCCTTACAACTTATTTGCATTTTTATATACGAAACTAAGACATTCTAATAGACACCGTTATTTGTAAATTATAAAAATATATTTTTTTTATTCACTAGTATATTCTGAGCCAACAATAGATATACAAATCCTTTTTTTTGTAATAAATTTTAAAAGATATGAATATTACAGAGGTCTCGCTATTTGAAGAGTATTCTTAGCATCTTTGTTCAGCTGTTCAGGATCAACGTTAATGCTCAATCCTTTGCGACATTAAATAAATAAAAAATATAAAGCAAAATGAAACTCTTCTCAGTCGTTACGCTCTTGACAGAACGGTCGTGGCCGTCATGTAGTCCCGTTTTTGGCTTTCGTTATTCTTGCCACAGTTTCACGCCATTTCTTTCTGTTTGCTGGTCGCCATTCTAGTGCACTCATGCAATTTACCGCCCACAGCTGATTTTACTTGGTCAGTCCATCGCATGGGTGATCTACCTCTTGGTTTGGTACCATCTACTCTGCCTTGCACCACGAGCCGTTCTATGGAGTCGTTTCCTTTTTTGGAGACCTGACCGAAGAACTTAAGCATGTGGGCTTCTACAAGAGCTGATAGTCGCTCTTTGATGCCAAGTTCTTGGAGTATGGACACATTGGAACGGTGTGCTTTTTTTTAAATATTATAAATAAGAAAATTAACCAAATTAAAAATATATAAATTATCAATTTTACATGATGTATTATATTTAACAAAATGTGGAAACACTCGGGGAAATTAATTATTTAATATTTTCATTTCTATTCTCTGTTGATAAGACAAAATACGGCGTTGAGTTCTAAAAAATTTGACGTGAAGTGGGGAATGGAGTGTCTTAATAATATGTTCGTTCTACCTTACCTGCTACATAGGAGGAAACATCGTGAAACTAAAAAAAGGAAGATCAATAATTTTATTCAAAACTAAAAGTTATACCCTCTATTATTTGAACGTCAAATAATATACCACAAGCCCCATAAAGTTACCGCCTCAGCCCTGAGATGAACTGGCTCAAGAAACTAAACAGAATTTTTTTTTAAATTAATATATATAGAAATCCCATATATTAAATTCTATGATATCAAAGACTGAAAGCAAATTGATACACATGATGTTTGTAGAGGGATCGAATATCAAAACAAAGTTTATTGGCATTGTTATGTTTGTGTTTGATCTTCTATTGCGAACACTTCGGCTATGATTGATATTACATTGTTTCCTTTTGAAATTTCCATATGAAATTTGGTCTACTATAAAAGTTGTGCGTTTTAATATATTTAAAAACAAAAAGCTTCACGCTGTATCCCGCATATAGCAGAGTAGGCAGAAGTTATCTATTGTTAAGATGGTAAAGTGGGGAATGGAGTGTCTAACTATTGTTGTACACTTTCTGCCCAATTTTTGAGACCTTGCGTATTGAGTAGTGGAACTTAACGCCGTGAAAATTGACAATATTCTTATCTAATATATACTCTTCTGTAAGAATGTGACTGTAAATGCACCAGTTTTGGGTTTGATGCCGTCTCTGAAAAGTGAAATATTTCATATATTTATTTTCTTCGTCTGGTAGTGAGGCAAAGCGCGGCGTTGAGATCCGCCACTCAACACAAATACCCCCGAATTCGGCGAAAAGCGGAGAACGAAGTGTCTTAGTGCGAATTGGAAAAGGAGTGTCCTAATACCGGATTCCCAGGTACCTTTTGCCTACCCTGCTATGAGTAGGATACAGCGTGAAGCTAAAATACCTAAAAAAATTAAAATATATTTGTCCGATTATCTTTTGTTTCAAGGATATTGTTGCACACGCTTTTAAAATAACTATAAAATACACAACAGATAGAAAAAATACTAATAGTACAAAAAGATAAATTAATGTTCATTTAGAGTTGATTAAAACTTAACCAGCAATTCAGAGACTCCATGTAGCTTTGTAATATAAAAGTAACAGTCTCAACTGCACTATATCCTACTCATAGCAGGGTAGGCAAAAGGTACCTGGGAATCCGGTATTAGGACACTCCTTTCCCAATTCGCACTAAGACACTTCGTTCTCCGCTTTTCGCCGAATTCGGAGGTATTTGTGTTGAGTGGCGGATCTCAACGCCGCGCTTTGCCTCACTACCAGACGAAGAAAATAAATATATGAAATATTTCACTTTTCAGAGACGGCATCAAACCCAAAACTGGTGCATTTACAGTCACATTCTTACAGAAGAGTATATATTAGATAAGAATATTGCACCACAACTGCTATAGAAAGAAGATTTGGCAAAATGGAAAACCTACATAAAAGAGGAAACTATAGTTAATTTTAACTTAAATTATAAAATTGTATATAATAATAATTGTTTCTGGGTACTAGGTATATAAAAAAGTCGTATGCAGAAACAATTTATTATTGCTCTTTATTTAATATTCAAATCCCAGTATCCATTCTAACTTTCAATTGAGGACATTTTTTAGTTGTACTCTGTACGAGTATACGGCACATCGCAGAGTAGGCGGAGAGAACCTAGGCTCCCTCTGTCTACCCTACTACATGCCTTCACATCAATGCCTCTTGCATTAGACTTTAACTTTATAATTAAAATTCTTTACAAAGCTTTCTATATTAGAATAATTAAAAATTATATTGAAAACTTATTCTATAGGCTTTTACAGCTGTAAAACTGATTCCTGTCAGGATTTTAATCAAATTTACTTAGGACTTCTTAATTTGGCAACTACCAAAGTATTATTAAGTTAGAATTATTCCATTAACTACCGCTGTTTCCGCTCGGCCAAACTTATAATTCCTCTTAGTTGACTTTTTGTTCTAGCTGAAAATTTCTTGCGAGACCAGAAATATCTATGAGCTCCCAAAATGGTCCTTTAGTAAAAAGAAACAACATATTTTGGTAAATATTTTTAAGATAAAGGTAAAAAGAATACTTATGTAAGCCAAGCATATGGCTTTATTTTTTTTTACCGCTATTCTAGTTATATAGAAATATGTACGAGGATATTGATCTTATGATTTCGAAGTAAATATTTTCAAAAGCGAACTTAAGGCAATTTCGTTGGTGTAGTATATGAATACGAAAAATTCTATGCGACGAATAATACTACCTGGCTTGTATGAATGTGTGCTCACATATGTGTATGTGTGTTGTCATCGGTGGATGTGTGATCACAAAAAAATTAAGTATGTTGACATATGTAGTAGTGTTGAAATGTTCATTAAAAGAAGAGATGAAATATTCATTTACACTTATATTTTCATTTCTTCGCTCTGGTGTCGAGGCAAAGCGCGGCGTTAAGTTCCACCTCTCAACACGCAATGCCTCCAGAACTTGGCGAAATGCGAATGGGGAACGGAATGTCTTAACACTAGGTTCCCTCTGCGTACCCTGCTGTGTGTGGGATACAGCGTGAAGCTGAAAAAAAAATACATAACTATTAAAAAAAAATGTCTGACTTAATTTTAAGTAAATTTTACCAAAATACAACAGTGAAAACTCCATTTCAATCGGTTAAGCCGTTACTAAAATTAGAGTGCATGAACACACCAATAGACAACAGACAAAAATTATAAAAATCTGTGTTTAAGGTAAAATTTCATTGTCACAATTGTAGATTTCTCATTATATATATTCCATGTATAGACAGCGATGAGCTACAATTTTATTAATATTTTACTATTAACATAAGAAAAACTACGTAAATTTTTAAGCTTGTACTTTTAAATCATGAGTGTAATTGTTTATTACTATAACGTGAAACTTCCTTTTTTTTTTAAATATAAACGCTAAAATTTCAAATCATAAAGCAAGTATGAAAACAAATATTTACTATTCTATTTTACTTATTTTCCTTTGGAAATATATTTATTAATAATGAACGTGAAGTTTGGTCCACACAAACTAGCTCTAGTTTCACAGAAGAAGCTTATCCAACTTTCTAGAACTTTAGTACAAACAAGCATTCCTGTAGAATCTTATATTCGGACTTAATGCCGATTAAATACATTTTATAATTTCTTTATTTTGTTTCATAATAATTAGATGTGACTGTACTGACGCGACTGAAGACGACTGGTTCTGGGTTCGATACCCATTCGAGGAAATAAAATATTTATTTAAAGAGGGATAGCACGGCGTCGAGTTCCGCCACTAAACATGCAATGTCTCTAAAATTCGGTAAAAAGTAGAGAACGAAATGTCTTAACACTAGGTACCCTCTGCCTACCCTGCTATGTGTAAGATACACTGTGAAGCTGATCGGATTTTTGATATTTACTTGAGTTCATTGTAGCGCAGTGGTACAGCGTCTGACTCATTACGCTATAACCGTAGTTTAATTTTTATTAAATTTAGTTTTTTCTTTTTCATAAGTATCACTTAAAGCCCACACAAAGTGCGCGGCAGTCAAAAAGATCAAATATACTTTGTGATTTCCTTTATACATAAAGTACGGGGAGTTTCCCTTAAATATTTACTGAAGCCCGCATAAACTTTGGCAACTTTCTGTCACGCATACACCGCAAAAATATCGATATTATACATCAAAGCGACTGATGTGGTTTAATAATTTATAATTATTATAAAACACATTCTATACAATACCAGGAGGCCAGTCGTGAGGTAGAGGCACTAGTGTATGACTGTAGACGCGACAGGTTGTGGGTTCAATTCCCACTAGAGGAAATTAAATATTTAATATTTTAATTTTTTCGCTCTTGTCTGGTCCAAGAAAAACACGGGGTTGAAATTCGCCATTCAACACGCAATGCCTCCAGAATTCGTCGGAAAGTGGGGAGAGAAGTATCTTAACACTGGGCTCCCTCTGCCACATCCGGGATACGGTACGGTGAAGCTGAAAAAAAATCATATAATGGGCAACTTTTAAAGAGAACAATATGATTATCAGGTATTTTTAATACTTAGTATTTTTCTATTTAGAATTCAAGTAACGTGGTAAGAATGGAGCATTTCCAATCTCATCAGAAATGCCAC
Organism: Heliconius erato x Heliconius himera; assembly: GCA_013421005.1. Taxonomy (NCBI): domain Eukaryota; kingdom Metazoa; phylum Arthropoda; class Insecta; order Lepidoptera; family Nymphalidae; genus Heliconius; species Heliconius erato x Heliconius himera. The sequence continues at coordinate 21,619 of JAATLQ010012915.1, read as the reverse complement.
ACTAAGACGTCAAGGGATCACTAAAGCGATCATATGCTTTGCACCTCGTCTCTTTGAAAAGCTGGCCTTTAGTACATGCCGTCGTAGTCTGTATTTCCGGGCTTCCTCCCAAGGCGCCCACAGCGTAAATGATTTAGAGGGGACTGTGCAAGCCTAACACGAATTTCAAAGAGATGCCGGTTGAATACATAAATGTAAATACTAAATATTTTGCTTTTAGGCAGAAATAAAAGAGAGAAACGGTTAACCATTTTTTTTTACTATCACACTCTGTTCCCATTAAGACATTTCCGTTCTCTACTTTCCGCTGAATTCTTAAGGAATTGCATGTTAAGTGGCAGATCTCAACGCTGCGTTTGACCTCGTTACCAGAACCGGAACATGAAAATATGAAATATTTTATTCAATCATCTCAGTGGGAATCGAACTACAAACTGTCGTGCTTACAGTCGCACGTTTGTGCACTGCGCCTCGACGACGTCCAACGGGAGAATAGCTTAGATGTTTTAAGATAACTTTAAGATTTGTAAATGCAAACACAATTTTTTTTTTATCTTTAACCTTACCGTATGTAAGGAGTTGTAACACCATGGTCTTGTTTTATATTGTAATCGCCATTTCTAAAACAATATAGGTACGTAAGGGAAGGTAGTTGAAGAATAACAAAGCAAGGTAGACTACTATAAAAGCACCGACACTGGCCTTAACTAGGGCTATTGTAATCAGTTGTATATTTTTTAATTAATGCTTTAATTTTTTTAGCTGTGTATAGAACTTGAGAACCTATTGTTAAGATAATCAGTTCAAATTAACACACTTGCCTACATTCCCCACTTTCCGCCGATTTCGAGAGGCATTGCATGGTGAGTGGAGGAATTCAACACCGCGCTTTGCTTTCATACCAGAACGATGATATTAAAATATTAAATATTTTATTCCCCCAAGTGAGAATCGAACCCACAACCGTCGCGTTCACAGTCGTGCCCTCGCGCCTCAATCAGTTGTTTCCAAAAATATTTTTTCATTATTCTTACACCAATATTACATACAAAACCACAAAAGTAGTTTTTATCAAAATAGAAACATTTTCGAGCAATCTATTTCCATACTAAGGGCGGCCCGAGCACTCTTTGTTTAAGTAAACGTTCTCTCTATGTACCGTTATTAAAATTTTCCTTTATTTCTTATTCTACGATGCCCTTAAGCTATATATCTAAAATGAGAAAATTGTCGTATGGATATTGTACATGACGACTTAAATTATAATATGGTTTTTTTAAGTAGTCTTATTTTTATTTGAGCATATGCTTAATTGAATATTGAAATATTTCTTATATTAAATATTTTATGTAATCTCAAGCGTGTCCCTTATTTTATAAATATTGTTATCGCATCCGGAGGATGGAAATCAATATTTATAAAATTTATAAAAGAGCTGTCTATGGTAGTCCAGTGGAACAGTATCTGACCAGAAATGATTGTGGTTCTATTTTCTCGAGAGAGATTGTTTTATTTTTCGCTTGGGTAAAAGGCGCGACGTTGAGTTACGCCACTCAACACGCAATCCCATTAGAATTCGGCGGAATGTGGGTAGTGGAGTGTTTTAACAAAGGGTTCTCCCTGCCTATCCTACTATATACTGGATGCAACCTGAAGCTGTGTATGCAAAATTCGCTAAATAGATTTCGCATATAGCTTTCGGCAGAAAGTGGGGAACGGAGTGTCTTACCACTCGGTTCCCTCTGCCTACCTTGCTGTGCGCGGGATACAGCGTGAAGCTGATTTAATTTAATTTAATTTTTTTTTACATTTCGCTAGCCAGTATCATATCACAATGATATGATAATCTGGCGAAAATTAGCTTTTCTCCAGTTACCCCATTAAATATGAAAAATAAGAAAAAAAGACACAATCTGACAATTACTGTCAAAATTGACGTCAGTTATTTAAAATGGTGTTCTCTACGGGAGTATCGACGATATCGGGCACGGATCACGCAGCTTTATTGAATTATTCATACAAGGATTTTGCATTTTGATGAAGACCTTTAATAAATACGTCAAACGACGCACTTGTAGCGACTGCACTACCGCCACTCGATATGCAAGAGTAATGAACAAATCACGACGAACCTGGCTTTGTATTTGATGTTTTGCTTACAATTTTCGTTCTCAATTTTACTCGTATCAATACTAGATTTGATTTTAGTAGGATATGCGTTAGTTACCTTTTTGATTGTCGGTATGAATTTTTATTGACAAACTAAATTAGGTCAATGTATTATATTACACTTATTTTACACAATATATGATGAAAACATTAGAGTTAGCATTTTATCCTTTCCAAATTAATATATTTAGATATATATTCTCTGAGGTTTGCCCATAAAACCATCACATTCAGTCAAGTATATAACACTGCAAAGTGTTCAATATTACAGCTACACTTTTTTATTATTATTTTTAACGTCTGCCTATGTGCGGTATACACAAGGGTAGGCAGAGGGTAAATAGTGTTAGGGCACTGTGGAAGCATTGCGTATTGGCTGGCAGAACACAAATGTCGCGCATTGCCTCAACACTATAGCGAAGAAAAAGGAAATATTAAATATTTTATTTCCTCGATTGGTAATAGAACCCACAACCGATCGCGTTTATTCGTCACACTTAGTACCGCTGCGCCATGAGTGACCTCAAGCTACTCTTATTATTACAATTTATTTTTTACTTTATGTTAATGTTATTTTGTATTTGCATTGAGACTGCAATGAATTAAGTTTAGAATTACGTAATAATCCTCCGAGTCGTGCAAGATGCTCTAATTAACTTAGTACGAAGTAGAGACTGACGGAGCCACTCGGATAGTGGAATTGAGCTGTTTATTTAGTTAGCCAGTGCTCGGGGGTATCTTTTGACGATGCTATAGTGACTGGCTTTTACTATGTGTTCTCTTCTTTAGATTACATTTCTTTTTCTCATGAGACTTTGTAAATATTATACGAATTTAAAGTATTTCTCAAATTCTATGTATATACATTTTGTATTTCCATTTTATTAGCTTGATGCTCGCATATTGCTGTACGCTACTCGAATATCATATAGCGTCATTTGTTCGTACATTTATATTAAAATAATTGAAATCAAGATATTAGCGCATATTAAAACCTAATAGAATATGGTTTGACTCTAACTGCTACTTTATAGTATTGTAACATCTGTTTCCTATTTAATAGGACTCAATGAAATATTCGATGTTGATTATTGTACTACCCTTTAAAACTGACACGTTGGAAATACCAGAAATGAAGAACTGAACTTGAGATGATTTATCATATTTATGTATGTATTACAATATATTACGTTATATTTCCTTTTCTCAGAGATGTGTAAATGCAAGCGCGTCGGAGTCGGAGAAATAAATGTTTAATCGCAGCCTCGAGCGCCATTTAACATGCAATGTTACAAAACTTTAGCGGAAACTAGAAAACGGAGTGTCTTGACACTAGGTTCCCTCTGCCTACCCTGCTGTATGCGGGATACAGCGTGAAGCTGATTTGTTTTAAAATAAATATTGACAGCTTAGCCATCATCAATATTATTGTTTTGAGGCGCAAATAACAAATGTTGTATAATAGTTTCTATATTATTATTATTATTCATTACAATGGCGTATCATTGTTATTTCAATCCAGTATGTTACATTCTTTAAGGAATATACTGTAAAGAAGATAAATAGGAATAACATGACACTTACATGTAGACATAAAATGTGTGACGTTTATTGAATATTGATAGGAACAATCCGGAGTATACCATATTTAACGATACGGGATATATTTATATTATATTTTAGGAAACGTTTATATATTTGAACGTAGCGGAACTCGAACCTGCGCCTCTTGGAAACTGTACAAGCGCTTCAGTGTGGAATAATACTTCAAAAATTATAAAGATAGTAAAACTTAAAAGTATCTATATAATACGAATAAAACTTTCCTAGACTGTGATTACTATCATCAAGGCGTTTAAATAAAATTTCATACTCCAAACTTCTATATGAAAAGATCCCATCGAAGCATCTACAATAGCATATGCAAATATTATACCTCAATTTAACACGGCGTTGGGTTTCATTATCCGGAAGGTAACATTTGTAAATAGACGGGGAATGGAGAATCCATTAATTCATGTGTAAACTATCTCACCTTACAAAATGAGAGAGGTGCGTTAAGACTATAAATATAGTCTTCAGTAATTTACATCATAAAGTTTTGATATATAGATCAGTATAGATTAAATAGATGATATCTTTAGCTTCACGCTCTATCCCGCATTATAGCAGGGAAGATAGGAACATTGCGTGTTAACTGGCAGAACTACTTTGAACTACTTTGTGTTGCCAGAACGGAGAAATGTAAATAATAATTTAATCTCTCACTCTCTTCTTTGGACAGAGCCTACAACCATTAAATTTGTAATCAGATACTGACTCACTCATACTGTCTCACTGCGGCATAATGGCTCTAAATTCAAAGTTTTCTTAAAATCATATCAATTTCGACAGTTAAATAATCATCACTTTGTCTCTTAACTTCATAACATTACTACAATTAAACTAAACTAAAGGCCATACTATTTATATTCTATTGACACAAGCTTACACAGATACAGAAAAATATTATTTTTAATACAAAACGTTAAAAATACTATTTTTCAACCGTCCATTTGTATACAAAAGAAGGTAAGCGCTCCTTTTTGTAGTAAATGTTGTCTCTCATTCTGCGAACCTATTCATGTCATTTAAGCTATAAGTAAAAGGTAAATTGAATGTATTTGAAAAGCAATTTTGGATTTGTACAAAAAAAACATATTGAAAATTCTAAGAAATGTTATCATCATTTTATATTTTAATATCGTAGGGGCACATTCAATTTCTGTCCAGACCAGTATTGGCGTAGAGGCACAACACGAACAACTCGTTGTTGGTTCGATTCCCATTCGAGGCAATGAAATATCAAATATTTCCCTTTTCTTAGCTCTGGTGTCGAGGCGTTTAACACGCAATGCTTCCAGTAGTCGGCGGAAAATGGCAAATGGAATGTGAAGCTGATTTATATGTACTTACATCCGGTACGGAGTACGGTTCCCGTTTCTGTTCACGAAGGCATGAGATAAAAGGTAAACAAATAAAATTTTTTATTAAGTTTCTTGTTTTGTTAACTGTAAAATTATTTTTGATTATTTAGTTTTTGTTATATTGATTTTTTATATTTTAAAATTATTGTTTAATAATTAGGTTCATGAGCAAACCGGGACCAAATGAAATAGAAATAAAAAAGTTATATAAATGTTTTAGAAACAGTATTTGTTTGTTTACATTTTTTCTCATGCTAAAATGAATACGGTATATTTAATTTATGTATCTTTTACCTTAGTTTAAATAATTATGTACAAATCAATCCAAGTCCAAATAATATAATTATGTAAAAAAAATTCCATAGGGTTGCTAATTTAGGAGATACATCGCGAAAACCTTTTGCACCACTTTTTATAAGATGACGGCCGGGGAGTAAGAGTGGCGATCCCACAAACGTGACCTTAAGCTTATACTGACTCCTCCTACATATTAAAAAAAAAATGCGTCCTCTGAAAAAAGTGTAACATTTCAATGGACTACTTACTTATTTACAGTACTTGTGAATTCCTATCGTGTAGGAAAGAATACATGTTAATAATAAAGTATTAGTAGAAAAGCTTCTAAAATAAAGCTCGGTTAGAATACACAATAAACCAATAAATAAGATATATGTTTCCCTATAAAAATATAAAATAAGCAAAAAAAAATGTTAAAAGCATTCTCAAAGATGATAAAGCCTTTGGAGTGTGCGCTCTCTTGCGGAATATTTAATTTAGTCAAGTTATACACCTCGAAATTCCACAGAGAACGAAAAGGGTATTAGGAATACATGTAATAGTTCTCCAAATAACATTATTCAAGGATAGTTTAAATATTTTACACAAACTAAAAAAAACAATAACTTAACGTTATTAAGTAGTAATGATTTAAAGTTTTAAGTAGTTTGTATGTTTGATATTTAGAACACTTATTGTTGTAATTAAAATAAATATATTTTTTACTTATAATCATAGTATTATATTGTAATTAAAAAATAAATAGCCTATATTTATATATCGAATAAGAATTTTGTTTTAAGAAAAAAAAATATATAATAGTATCTTTTTTAAAAAATATTTTCTTTTTCCTTCATTATACACTGAGGACCTAGTGTCAAGATAATCCGTTTTCCACGCTACACCAAATTTTTTGACATTTCGAGTTAAGTAGTAAAGCTTTAGTCGCGTTTTATCTTACCAGAGCATTTACAGTTAGAAGTTGTCTCTTTTAAGTAACTTTAAAAAATATAAATAGACAACATGAAAACTTTTAATTTTGTATGTATAACTCTTTTTTCTTTAGCATATGTCTTACTTAAGATTTGAGCGAAAAGAGATAGAGAACGAATTTAAGAACCAGAATCATGCTCCCCTAATTTTACAATTAATAAAAAAAATGGTTGTCACACCTAATATTCTTTGAAAAAGGTCATACAAATTTACTACCAAATAAACAGTAACGACAGTAAATATGCAAAAATGTTAATATACATAGCGGTTATTTCAATTAAAATTTCTGTGATTTGGGTTGCAATTAACATTTACGCAGTAACACCGGTCAAATCCATTCCGGTCCAGATAAGGACGTAATTAAAATAATTTCACTGCTAAACACGCGTAAAACTTGAAAGTTTTGTCAAACGATTTAACTATGATATTTTACATGTCCAAACTTTAAATATTGATATTCGATGTTAAATAACTATTATATTATATTAGAGAAGTTCCAAATTAATTTATTTCATTAACAGATGCTGGCGCCGATGGGTTTATATTGTTGAAACTCTTAGGGCGTATATTTATTTATTTAGTTTCAACTTCAAATTTATTCTTGTTTTATTCTACTTAAAGCAGGGTAGAACCTAGCGTTAAGACATTCTAAAGCATTTACTTGTACTTATTTAGAAAACGTATAAAAAATTTAACGTAGCGGGATTCAAACACGCGCCTCATGAAAACCGACTAGGCGCTCTGACCACAAAATTTTTTAAATAAGTATTTTTCTTTCCTAAGTGTGGATTAACACTAAAAATGTTAAAAAATCTAGTCATATAAATAATTCCTGCCCTTTTCTTTTTATTGTCTTTTTATGTAATATATTTTCAAAATATGAGTATAATTAAGTAATGCAAAATCTACGAAAAACAAAATGGTAAAGTACACTAAATGTCTTTAATATCTTTTAATTTTGAAAATAGAACGTCAGACGTAATATTCAGGGTAGAGTGGATAAATACCACACGAGAAGGAAAGCGAGTACGTAATGAGCTCTCGCTAAATACGACTCGAGATGAGATGAAGTTGTAGCGAATATACACCACTGTGCTTAATATTGTCCATAAAAAGTTACATAAAAAATATTTAAAAAAAGAAAAAAAATAAAGCATATGTATTTGCATAAAGTTAAACGAAAACTAAAAAAAAGAAAATATTTTTTTAATTACTTCAAGTAAAAATAAAATACAAACTATTGTTTTTATGAAAAGACAAACTATTGTTTTTATGAAAAGACAAACTATTGTTTATATGAACTTACCAAAACTTTTTTGATATATCATTTTTGAAGTCGGTGAAAATCATGGTTTTTTTTACCTTAATTTTATGCTGTTTTGATCCGTATATTAAGTTATCTATAAATGTTACTTTTGCGTTGGCTGGCACCGACTGCTAAAAAACGGTTTTTAATAGTAAATAGTAGTTGTATAAAAAAATATAATTCCGTTAAATGATCTTTAATTGTCTTTACATCGAAGTGACTCAAATATTTTTTCTATTGACCTAAATCCGTTGATGTCGAAGATTAAATTTGTACAGACAAGGTATTTCTAATATATTTATTTATCCACTTTTAATTTTCGTTTAGTTTCTGTTCCAATATTATAAATGTGAAAGTTTCTGAAAATAGATTTTTGTTGCATACAAAAAGTAAAGAACGGATTTAGATGAAACTATACAATAATGTTGTATACAATAATGTACTCATACATCAAAATAACATAGTCTATAATTCATGCACAAATATTGTTTAATTTTGCTATAATTTAAAGTCACTAGTAAAGAATGTTTAATCGTTCATATATGAGATAACTAAAAAAATATTTTTTTTCCAATAATTTGAAATAATGTTTTTTTTTCTCAGCTTCACTTCTTCACAATATAACACTGTTAGTAGGGTAGCCAGACACGATATACGATTATATGTAATAATTTATCACAAAACTTGACGTAAACGTTTAAAAGAAGAGAAAAAAACTAAGCAAGAATAACAAACAAATATATATTAAATATATCATTATAATAAAACTTTTTTTCGTTACAATATCTTTTTCCAATATTTCAACTTCCCCTCAGTAGGTCGTATTCCAATATGTATTTCATGGTCAAGACATAAAAGTAGGCATGACGCTATCGTTATGACCTTGGCTGCCGGCCAGATACATATTGGTATGTGACGAGCAGGTTGGCACTTAACAGAATATAATAGACATTGAGAAAACTTAAGTAACTGAATAAACTGAATTGATTTATTTTAAGATACTCATGAGAATTAAAGAGCAGCATAATAGTAATAACTTTGCTTGGAACGGTCTATTAGTCCATATTTTACAAATAAATTTGATAAAATAAAAAAATATATATTTAAACAATATTTTTTTCTTACTGTTTTAGTCAACTTCAAACTAAGAGGTAAATATGTGACTTTAAATGATGTTATTGAAATTTGATATCATTCGTCGAACATTGAGTGTAATGCCAAGCACGAATGCGACATTTCTTCAGAATTGGTAGTAATAATATGATTGTGGGTTTGTACATACATTTCTTGGAAATGTAAAGTGCATCGTTATATTTCTTTTTATTCAATCAGATATATTTCAATTCAATTATTTCAAAAATATTACTTTTTACATAACATAAGTACCCAGATATTTATTTTGTATGTTGATAGATATTTGACAGCTTGAAGGTTTTATTTAGATTTATTTAAAAAATAATATCGCACAATTATAGTTCCTATGCAGTTGGATATCTTTTTGAATTTTAATATTATTTGTTTATGCACATTATGAATAATGAAACGTATTTTATACAAGTTTAAATAAGTGTCATTTATTGGAATCGAACTTTATTAAATAAAACCGTAAGTTAATGTAAAATGAAAAGGAATAAATTACTATTTTTTATGTAAATATCAACAGTAAGGCAAGTCAAAAAACAATAAAATTACTACAATATAAAAGTTTTTGCGGTAACCACGAACAAGGGTGGATCTCTGTCATTTTTTTCCCTTGGATTTGTTCTTTCTTTGAATATATTATTGGCACAACATACTGGCATCTTGTCGCTTCTGGTTTATTTACGAACTATCGTACCATAGCTCACTTTGCTTTTTCACCCGCTAGAGTTCAGAAATATAGAGTATAGGTTACGGCTGCCTACAACATTTCATACTTATATTGATTTGACTTTATAATTTGCAATAAAATCGCGTGCAGAATCTCGATATTTTCGTCGTGTCCTATTGGCGCAGTTGTTAAAATCATGTTTGACTGAACGATGTTGAAGCGGTCAAATTCCACTTGCTACAGAATAATTAAATTAACATTAAATTAAATTAGCTTCACGCTGTATCCCGCACACAGCAGGGTAGGCAGAGGGAACCTAGTGTTAAGACACTCCGTTCCCCACTTTTCTGCCGAATTCTGGAGGCATTGCGTGTTGAGTGGCAGAACTCAACGCCGCGCTTAACCTCGACACCAGAGCGAAGAAATGGAAATATAAATTTCAGTAAATATTTCATCTCCTCGAGTGGGGATCGAACCCACAACCAGTCGGTTTTGCAGTCACACCTCGTGCCGCTGCGCCACGACCGGCCTCAGAATAATTATAGACATTTATTCTTTAAGTTAAATATTTTTTAGCGAAAACTAGAATTTTTCACTACAACCATTTCTAGGATATTAAGAATATATCTTTTAATTATCAAATATTTTTTTCAAACAGAAAATATAATTCTACAAAATGATCATATCCTACAAAATGCCCAGAATGTGACTGTGCACAACTTTATACACAAAAGAAAGTCTATATTTTCTATATATACAAAATATGAACTTTTGTTTGTGTAATTAATATATCAGGTCATCGATTATAGCACGGAAGGCGCTTACAAATCGTAATTACGACAAAGTGCCTCTCCGATATAAGCAAAGCCTGCTCCCTGGTAAGGTTTTGGTCAAAATATTTTGTTCTCAATCTGGCGTAGGAAAAATATGAATAGGCAGTTTGGAAGTTACATTAATAGTATTTATTTAGTTATTTTATACAAATAATAATTAGTACCAGGAGATGTGTAAGCCCGACAGGTTGTGGGTTCAAGTCTCACTCGAGGAAATGAAATATTTAATATTTTCTTTAACTCGCGCTGGTGTCAAGACAAAGCACGGCCTTGAGTTCAGACACTCAACGTACTCAGAATTCGACGAATAATGGGAAATAGAGTGTATTAGCACTAGGTTCCATCTGCCTTTCTTGCTGAGGGCGTGATACTTAAAAAAATATTATTATTTCATCATTATATATTTTTTCACATTCAACTATAGCATATAAATCTAATCACTTCTTCTTTAGCTTGATTGCCTATTCAGCGTTACCTATAAATTAAAAAATATATGACAATTTAAATTAATGTGCTGGCAAATAATAACATATTTTTTTTTAATTTCAAAAAATATTCATACACTTGTAATATACATTTCAATTATCGTATCAAATTATTTTTTTTAACCTTAGCAAATCAGCGACCAGCTATTTGATAACAGTGTGAAAGGCAGCGGTCACAAATCGTGGTCACGACAAATTGGTTTCCCGTAGAGGCCTGACGCATCGCACTCTAGTGATCTCATTAAACACCTAATGTAGAATTTAACCAAGCGTTTACGCTTTAATAATTTCTTATATAATATTCCTATTTCTTAAATTAATTATTTTAGTTCATCATAATTTAAAAAGGTATGCATTGTGGTGCTCATAGCATCTCGATTAATAATCTTGGATACGGTTTTTTTTAAACCAGATATTTTTATTTATTTTGTAGATGCTTCCTCAATTTTGTCACTCTACAAAGTTGTATTTCCGTTCCCTGCGCCAGATAAGAAGACCATATTCTGCAAAATATGCTCTATAAATAAAAGACCATTAATATTTCTAAAAATTTTAATCGATATTTGTAAACTCTGTCAGTTACATGAAATTCACGCATGAAATCCACCAGCTTAAAAATCCAGTTAAAATCTAACCAAACACATTGACTTAGATTTTTTTTATTCCTAAGACACAAATATAATCAAAATCTATAGCAAACATAAATAACGCTCACTACGAGTAAACAACCGTAACTCCAAGTAAGAGCGCCCGGAGCCCTGAGAACGTGACGCGACTCTAACTATAAAACTTACACATAAAGTTCGCCTTTTCTCGGGAACACGCTTTATGAAGTTTATACTTGACATAAATAGAATCTACAGTTGGACTGCAATTATACGTACCTAACAGTATCTACAAAACAAACAAATTTACTTACTTCTTAGCACTAACTACATACTTTCCATCTGTGGCTGTCAGACGGAGTGTCATAACACGAGGTTCCCAGGTACCCTCGGCCTACCTACAACGTGAAGCTAAAAAAGGTGATATAATCTAGATCTATTTAAATACTATATTTAAAAATATATATGATATTGAAATAATCATAAAGAGCATATAAAAATAAACCTTCAAAGATATTTTGTTATTTTTCCTTAACAAACAAAACTTGCCCTCATCTTTACAATCGGCAATTTCCTCCGCCGGACGAATGTAAGCGTCACATCCAATATAAACTATACTAATATTTAAAAGTATATAATATATTGTATATATATATTTTGAAAAATTTGGGCAAACATCTTTAATTTAATAATATATTTAAAAATATATAAATTTCTTTTCAATTTTTGGATTTTTTTTTTCGCAGAATGAGTAGCTTCACACTTTATTCCGCATATGGCAGAGAGAGATTAGTGTCACTACTCTCGTTCTCCGCTTTTCATAAGTCAATTAATTGCGTGTAAACTGGTGAAACACAATGCCGAGCTTTGTCTGGCAATATTCGTTTCATTAATCATCATACTAATACTATAAATATGAATATTAGTTTTCTTGTTACTCTTTCACACCAAAACTACTCAGCCGATTATTATGAAACTTCGTTCACATATTCTTAAAGGTATAATAAAAGACATAAATAAAATAAATTTGAGGCCAGTCGTGGCGCAGGGGCACAAAGTGCGACTAAATCGACTGGTTGTGGATTCGATCCCCACTTGCGGAGACGAAATATTTACTTTAATTTATATTTCTCTTTCTTCGCTCTAGTGTCGAGGCAAAGCGCGGCGTTGAGTTCTGCCACTCAACATGCCTCCAGAATTCGAGTAGTTTAGATACTTGGTTCCCTCTGCCTACCCTGCTGCATGCGGGATACAGCGTGAAGCTGATAAAAAAATGTATATCATCTTTTGGCTGCGAAGCAAAAGCAGCTTGGGTCGAAGTCGCGTTTGAGTCTTTAGTATTTTATAAAAAAGTAACTTAATAATTATTAAATTTACTTAATTAATTAATACATAATTACACATCACGAACAAATTCAATGACACCTTAGAAAACTACTCTTATAAAAAAAGATACGTCGATATTCGTACTGCTTATACTTGCAACAATTTATTTATATTTTTCTTTGCCAATAAAGTTTTCTATATATTCATATTTCTATTTCTTGCCAATATAGTAAAATGCTTATTATGAAATATCACTTTCAAATTTACCAAAAAGCCCATTCATTTACTTTAAAACATCAAAAACGCAAAACGTAAATTACAAGAACACTTTATGGTGTGAAAACATGCGAGATACATTTTGCTCTGTCATTTTCAATATAACGATCGCAGCTGCCGGTAGCCAGTAAAGCACCGAGTTAGGCTTAATTCTAACTGAACGTTCGCGTTTCTATTAAATTATGTAATACGTTCAAAGCTTAATTATATCACAATGTACACCATTAACGGTGGTTTAAGAGTATTATTTTGTCAGGAATAATTTAGCTTTTAAACGTGGTTTAATTTAGTTAATATTTCTCAAGTAGGATAGATATATTATGATAATATTCTAACAGAGTGAGCTTATATCCTTCCTGATATAGTGAATATACCATTTTTTTTTATTATGTACAGTTCTTAAAGCTTAAGCTGAGCTTTGCATTAGTATGGTTATAAAATTAGAACCAGAAGGAAGCTTCTAAAAATAAAATGTATTACTATTTATAAAAATATTCCAACGCAATGGCAATTAATTATCACTTCTTCACTTCACCGGACCTTGCATTCTCATAATTGGTACTCTTGTCTGATATGTCGTTTGCGCTGGGGCCTGGAGCCAGCCTGGCACACAATATCTTTAAAATTCGGCGGAAACTGGTGAACGAAGTGTCTTAAAACTAAATTCCCTTTACCTACTCCGATGTGTGCGGGATACAGCATGAAGCTGATTTTTTTTTATAACAAAATTATGTTATATTGGGTCTTGGGAATTTTTATGCAAAGTAAATAAAAAATATCATTGTTATTTTTTCAATTTACGTATTGCTTCAATCGTTACTCAAATATTATGATGAAGTTTGTTTATTATTAAAAATATTCATATAAGACAATATCTGTTCCGTTTCATATAGAATCATCGATAATAAACATTTATGACAAAACTAAAAAGGTCATTACTGAAAATTTCTAATGTTTTTTTTATTAATCTGGGCTTGCCGAAAATAAATTAAATAATAATTTACATTATTCAATCACAAATACTTAATATTTACTTACTATGTAATACAATTTTCAAGCGTACGGTCTATAGTATTTTATTAAAGAGTCCATCTTTTAAATACTCTCACGCCTCTTCATTGTACGTTCAGTGTGAATACATCTTAATCGAAAAATTCTACCCAACATTCCCTAAATGCTGGCAAAATCTTTGAGCCCACATCATTCAACACCTGACATATAGTCACACAAATATAACCGAAAAAGTAATATAATTATTATTTTTAAAGCCAAACTTATGTTATGTACATTAGAGATCAAATGTGGCGCGACAGGAGTTTCGTTTCGAATTTATTATGAATGTAACTAAATTAAAAGTTATAATCATATTGCCAAACACTCTAGGGAACAACGGTAAAAGATAAGAAGGTGCGGAATAGTAGAACGGTATATTATATAGCTAAAAAAACACCGAAAATTTTATAAATAATACTGGCGGCCCACTCGCGGCTTCGCACGCATACCACATATATTATAATAACTTTACTATAATAACTTTATTTAAACACTTATATAGTATACAATACAATTGGTTGAGGTACTGTCCTCTTAGATAGGTTACAAAATAGCCCGTGATAAAGAGAAACAGTGCCGTATCCCACGGGGGATGATAAAAACAAGTGTTATTCTAATACGAGTTACAAGTCTTAATGTACATTTATTATAACCTAATTATTTTTGTAAATTTTAAATATTTTGGTGAATGTATAGGATGTGTATATTTGTGTTATGTATAGAGTAATTATTTTATTTATTTTATTTAAGTAGACTATTACAGAATATTAATAATTACAAATTCAAGGTGCAATCATAAACTCATTCGAGTTTTACCGTGCACCAGCATCATCAAACATTTCTATGAGTAGTAACGTATTACAATAAATATCTATCCCAATAACTCGCACTAAGAATAACATGTTTATAGTTAAATCACTAAAAATTAAAAAACGAGGGTACATTGAAATTAACAATTATTTCTATTCAATAAACTAAAGACTTTGAGTGTATTATCATGTACAGGCTGATTCATATATATTATTTATTTATTAATTTATTGTTTTTTTTTACATAATTTGTTTATTTAATTAATTTTCACACCATGCAAGTATTTTGTGACTGCACAGTTTTTTTTTTATTTATTAATTTTTTTTTTAACGAATATAGAATATGCTTATCATTTTACTTTCATAGCTAGTACTTCTTGGTAATGTCGCTTTAGTATGTGTTTTATATTTTATGTGTTATTGTGTTTCTTACTGACAGTGGAAGTTGATTAATAAGTTTTGGTATAATATATTGTAATGATCTTTTGCCATACATGTTACAATAGTGTTAGGCGAACCAACAAATCAGACACAAAATCCAGCTTTTACAATAAATTTATTTACACTTGTTATATACACCTATACTCTCGTAGTCACAATATTGAAATATGAATCGTAATGACAACTTGTCTTGACAATATCTTAGAACGTAATGAACCCGAGTGCCGTGTCGTTTGTGCTTATATTGGAAATCCACCGGAAAAGACGCAGCACACTACCGCCACTTAATACAATCGATAATGGAAACAATATCAAATGACGTATTCATAATTACAGTGACACCTATTACTACATTATAAGTAACTTATGCTAACA
>JAATLQ010012911.1:26035-43373 GCA_013421005.1 Heliconius erato x Heliconius himera | reverse complement strand
ATGAAAGATTTGGTTTCATTATATTTATGCTTTGTGGTTTCGTATTCAGAGTTAAGAAAATACGGATGACTCAGATTTTTAAATTCACGTAAACGATCATGATTTGCCTCGTACTCGGACCAGTATGACTCTAAATTATTTAATCGTCTTTTGAAATATGTTTCAGATCTTCTTTCTTTGCTGTCCTTTTTTATATTAATAATTATCTTAATAATAGCTTCGCTAATCTCGATTTGATTAGTATATATATCTTCCATTTTTTAGATGAAAAATCTAGATAATAGTTAAATTAATTATACAAATAGGAATGATCTTACTTGAAATATATGACGCTACGTCCTTTGCTGCTGTTTGCTGAGGATATTTAGCCCGACTTTAAACTCGTAGCCAAATATTGCTCTTCTGCTCCTTGATGAACAGGATGCTGGATATAGTGTAGCTTTTCAACCACACTAATTGCTTTTGCTGAAGCTGGTTTCCAACGTTAGTTACAACGTAAGAAAAAAATGATGTAACTGGTTTCAACACACTGCCACTAAAGTCACGATAATTCACTAAACGCTAGTCTTTGCTTAAAATGTCTTTTCATAGAATTATTTAGATATTCGCTAGATGCTATCCGGCTCGAAGGACCAAAATGTAGGGGACGTGGCCTACACTATGTAGCTGGAGATTAGCGTTGATAATAAAAAATAGTATTTTAATTAAAAGTTGCTTTATTGCTTGCTATGCTATAATGCTAATGAATGCTACCGGACAGTACGCGTTCCGAATATGCACTGTTTTATAATATTAGCGCCGGGAGCGTCAAAGGCTACGCCGCGGTGCGGTGTTCGGTGTTCGGTTACAACACTTGGACCGAACAACACAGTTGCATAGGGTGCTTTGTATCGTAATTGTAGTTCGAATTGTGAAGCCTTCCGTTTGCTCTAATTACTCCACTAGAGTCCATGTATGGAGATAAAGAAAATAATCTTTGTGACTTGAACCTTGAACTTGACCTATAGTGAAAATTGACACAATTAAAGACCTTGGTGTCGTTTTTGACTCCAAACTTACATTTGATCAACATATTTCCGAAATTACTAAGAAAGCTACACGCTTACTTGGATTTATCTTGAGAAACTGTAAAATGTTTACACAAGCAAAAACTAAAATAATTCTTTATAATATATCGTGCTGCGATCGAGACTATTATAAAGAATTATTTTTCCTTGATCCTTGATACTGTAGCACTGTTTGGCGACCTCATCATTCTACTAGCTCGTTGCGCATCGAGCGAATTCAGAAAAGATTTCTATTACATTTAGCAAAATTCCGAGGAATCTCAGAAAGCAAACCTTCTTATAAGGATAGATTGCAGTATTTTAAAATTCAATCGTTAATTGAAAGACGGGACATACTAGATTTAACTTTCCTGCACAAATTAATTATCTTACTATCAGTATGATTGTCCTAACCTGTTGTCGTTATTTAATTTTAAAGTTCCCTATAAATGCCGTGGAAATCCTGTAACACTTTTTCAACCCCCAATTTGCAAAACTATATTAGGCTCTGATTCGCCAGTCTCTCGTTTATGTCGCCTAGAAAATGAATATTCAGCAAAAATTGATATCTTTTAGGATTCACTTCGTAAAATTAAGAGTAAACTCGCTTAAAGTATATTATAAAAATAAAAATATTTTGATTTTTTCTCTCATTGTTCACAGTTTAGAATTTACTTAACAACTTACAAAGCTCCCAGAATCTCGATAAACTTTCCTCTTGATTTAAAAAATGATAATGATGTGAGGCCTGCAATATAGCCGGAAACTAACTATCCTAACTTAGTCTCGTAGAGTTTTGGTTGGTTTTTTCCTAAATCGATAGAATTGTTACCAATATATCGATGGCCGACGGAACACCAAAGGAAGGATGTGCAGCTGGCTGATCCTTTCCGCTACCGGTAGGTAAACTGATGTGGTTTGTATTTATTAATTTAGACGGTAAGGCTTTAGTAATTTGTGGTAAAATTAAACAGTTTAGATTAGCTTGGTAGTCACTATATAACGAGTTGATAATAATATGTACAAGACTTTGTACGGTGACAGGATTGAGTGCATATACCTGATATAGTAGAACGCGTTTTGCGTTTCGGGAGTCCCAGCTTACTGCAACATTCGTGCGTGATGAAGTTTGCTGTACTGCCATTGCCGAGCAGCAGTCGAGCTTTGTGTGCACCTCCTTTGTAGTCGAATACGTGCACCAGGTCTGTCGATAGAAGTACATTGGAAGATGTAGTATGCTGATGGGTGCTTGTGGATAGGGCGATATCATTAGTAACAGTTGATTGAGAAGTGTCAGTCACAATTGATGATATAGGTAAAGCGACACTCTATTGTATAGGTGCAGTAGAAGCAGGATTTGGATTGTGTATTTTATTTGTATGTAAATGTAGTAACGTATTATGTTTGAGTGTACAGTAGCGACAGTGAGTTAATTTAAATCTGTCGTTGAGCACACTGATTTTCCGCCGCGTTTCGCGGAAGACTATTGTCCCCGCGTCTCGCGGCCAGTGGTGGTTGAGGAGGAGCACCGTGAGGTTTTAGTGGGTATTCGGACGGCCTACATCTGCCAGTCCGCGAATCCCACATAACCCGCTCGAGTCCCCACTCGGGCCGGTATCCGTAACATGATTTTCTCACGATAAAAAAAAAGAGTGTTCCGGAATTACCGACCCAGTACCGACTAGTAACTGAATCCAATTTATTAGACATCATATGAATAATTAAAGTATCCCAATGCTGGATGGGTTGCTTTAGTACAGTAAGTGCTCTAATATTTTTGTTGGTTACATCGAGTAAACGTCGAATGGATTGTCTAGATTCTCTGGAGATGGGCTCGACATTAAATAATGCATGTACATGATTATTAACTAACAATCTAGAATTATCATACCTATCACAAAGCAAATTCCAGGCAGTTTCATAACTTTCCTTTGTGAAATTTATGTTCTGAACAACTATAGCAGCGCTAATTTGCTTATGTTGTCCAAATTATCATTCTTATGTATCATCGAAATATTTTTTTTTTTTTTTTCGAACTTGAGGTAATTGCTGTTAGCCCTATTGGCCTTTACAGCGACACCGGGTGGGTAGGGAAGAGGGTACTCTGTCCCAGAAGAAACGCAAGCACTACCTGGCTGCTTGAGAGGAGTCGACGACTGTAAGGGCGCCCCCTGCGGGGCTCATCGAAATATAAGTATCCCTAAATTTAAAGTAAAAAGTATCCCTAAATTCGAGCCAATTTTGATAGTCACCATTAAAATGAGGTATATAATTTTTTGGTAAATGAAAACGATTTTTACTATGGCTGCAAGACTCACCCGATCTTGGGTCTTCAAATTCAGAACCCTCCTATGCTTGCTGTTTTTTACTGCAGGCATCCAATAATTCTTGTGCGGCTGCCACCAAAGAAGTATTGCGCTTCGAATATTTGCCGTTCGTTGTGTTGTGTTTTTCATCAAGAATTTCGCTAAGCATTTCTAGCTCGTTCTGTAATGAGTCGAAATCATTAAACTTCTTTTTAATTCGATCCAGCCTGTAATTCAATGGAATGGAGGTCACTAAGGGTAGGTTTGTAGCCCTTGGCTATCTCTAAATACGCTTGGAATTGTTACGCCGGCTAGTGCAGTAATAATGTTACGGACATAAACTTAGCTTCACGCGTTATCCCTAGCGGGGTAGTCAGAGAGAACGGAGCGCCAAACGGTATCTACATACCTCTTTCGCCTCGTTCACTGTCATCAACCTCTTCATACATGCCCTCCGGGGGGTCCTCATGCTTTTTACGTGACCTTCCTCCAGTATGTTTGATACTGTGTTTTCGAAGGTCAACCGAGATCTCCCCCTACCTCTATTACCGCTCACTTTTCCATCATAAATCTTTTTTGCCATTCTCATCATTCATTCGTTCGATGTGCCCAAACCAGCTGAGCACGTTCTTCTTCATTCTCACAGTGACATTCTCGCTAGTACCTGCCATTCTGTGTACCTCTTCATTGCGGATTCGATCAGCTAAGCTGACTCCGTATCGTATCCTACGAAAAGATTGCATCTCCACAGCATTCATCTTTCTTTCATTCTTCTTCTGTAATACCCACTTCTTCTATAACAGAGTCGGTACCAAAATTGCATTGTGTATGGCCAAACGCGTAGCTGTGCTGACGTTTCGCCGTCTCATCAATGCAGCTAAGGCTCCGTTAACTCTGTTACCGGCAGCAATACGACTTTCCACGTCCATCTCGTATCTTCCATCTCTATTGAACATACTTCCCAAGTATACCACTTCATTCACTTGTTCTAATATCTTACTATTTACACTGATCTTGCATTCCGTCCTTTCTTCATCTCTTTCAAAAATCAGAACCTTTGTAATGTGTGTATATTTACATATC
This sequence comes from Heliconius erato x Heliconius himera, assembly GCA_013421005.1. Taxonomy (NCBI): domain Eukaryota; kingdom Metazoa; phylum Arthropoda; class Insecta; order Lepidoptera; family Nymphalidae; genus Heliconius; species Heliconius erato x Heliconius himera. The sequence goes on along the minus strand of JAATLQ010012911.1, from coordinate 38,938 downwards.
GTATCTTAATAATATTGAATTCTACTGGCTAAACTGTAGGTATAATGTGACGTGTCTATTATTTCTGTATGAATTCGTTAATATAGTATATTTCTTATTATAATTATTACCTTCCTGCTCTTATTATATGCCTTAGTTTCAATATTAATATAATTTTTATTCACTGTTATTGTAACGTCTCTTTTGAACAGAACCGTCGTAGAATAACACCCACAGCACACACCCTGCAGCTATTGTCTGAACTGACACTAGACTCAGAGTTGTGGGAATGTAATATAGAAATCATTAGTTGAAAATACTCAGTTATCGCTAGAACAGCCAGCGACTCCAAGTAAGCACGATTCTACTACCAGTTCAGTAAAGAACCTCAGTGCTGAGAAGAACTGGCGGAAGAAACTCAGCAGCAGAATCCAACACTACTAAAGCAATTCGTTTATACCAAATATGTTAGCACCAGTGACGCCCGGCTATATATCTATAAAATAGCATCGCACACCTATCCATCATACACCAAGTGTTAACGTTGACGCACCGCAAGGCACCGCGAAACTATCTAAATATAATATATATTATATAAAAATTAAATGCCATTGCAATTCACTTAGCCAAGCATATTAGTACCAGTGAGGCCAAGCAGCAGTCGGTTGTGACTATAATATTTTATTAGTTAATAGTAAAACATAGGGTCAATGAACTCCGACAATCGTACAAATAATCTATAATTAATATTTTGTTACTGTCTAATATCGTTATAATATTTAACTAAATATATTGACAGATTACTACAATAAAAGTATAATAAATTATATAAATAAGTATATAAATTGTAAATACATATTTTGATATAATAGTTTTATATCATATTATAAAAGTTTTACTATTATTTTTATATTTCCTTTTATAGCAGCACGTTAAATATTTACTAATATATATACTAGCGGACTAGCGGACCGGGACGCGGCTTCGCTTGAACTATACGAATGCTTATTAGATATATTTATAAAATTGTTTTTGAAAATATCGTACTAATTAAAATAAAAAAAATATAAGTAAACGTAATCATATTAAAATAATAATAAAAAAAACTAAACAAAACCAGCTACATTATTAATATCGTCAAAGTAAAATAAATATTTAAAAGAATTAAAATTAAATGTGTTGTGATATGTTTTAGCAAGTGCATGTGGTTATTTACATAATACTCAAATACAATAAAAAAATATTATATTTTTTGTCTCTGTCTGTCTTTCTATTTCCCCGAGCTAATGTCCAAAATAACTGAACTGATTTTTATTGGACTTTCAGTGATCGATTTTACAGATTTACCCGGGAATAATCTTTTACATACCTAACACTACTACTTACATAATCTTTTTCCTTGCGCGCGTACATAGCTACTATATGAAATAACTAAAGTCCCTTCTACATTAAATATGATAAGTTTTGCGAGCAATATCAAATAAAATCCCAAAAAACTAAAACTATAATTTATTAAGTATATAAAAACGGTATAGATAACCATCCAACCGAGATGAAATAACCAACAATTCTATCCTTAAATAATAAATACTTAAATAATATTACACCGATGCCGCGCAGGGCCGCAACTTACACCACACCAAGAAATTTATGAAAATCTAACTAATCTACTACTCGAATAAGTGAAGAACCAAAGAGAAGTATAAATTATTTATAAACAGCAAAAAAATACATAAAAATTAACAGTAGTTCGAAAATGTATGAAAATTTACAAAACTGTCAACCGTCAATTTCGAATCAGTGACATCTCCCTAATTATTTATTAGAATGTTATACAATAAATTATAATTTCAATCTAGATGTAATGCTTAAAGTGACTTTTATATTCATTTTCATATATAACGATCAATATCAAATTATAGAAAATATAAAGTAAATTAATGAAAATGGTTACTTTTGCTCAACCTTCAGAGATAAACATATACCATCGCGGACTTTTTTAAACATTATTTAAAGAACAATATTTATGTTAAACATTATTTTTATGTATCTTATAAGGTTGAGTCATCGCACGTCATATATGCGTTAAGCTCATTTTGGGTGACGTTTTCTTATAACAAACAAACTTTGCAAACCGTTGCTTAGCAACGGTCGGTTGTTATTAACATGGCAAAATAAATTGCCTGTAAAACTAAAAAATATTTTAATATCTTAGTATATATCGACAATATTACAAATATGAGAAAAAAAGTAACCTATGTTCATCATTAATCAAAGACCCTCAAGTATCTCTATATGAGAATTTTATCACAATTGAATTAGCGGTTTGGCCCTGATTGCGTAAAAGACAGACAGACAGACAGAGTTACTTTCAAATTTATAATATAGGTATGGATTACATTTATAAGTAATTCACCAAATCTATTTAACTCTCATTTCACATACACGCATCTAACAAAGATGACGGCAGGCATTCTGCGTACTTTAATATAATTGTAATTTTACATATCTCAAAAAAACATCTTCATGTATTTATTTCTATTTACTAAATAAATAATATTTATCTCTGGATATTGACGGCATTATATGTATTAATATCACTCTTCTTTCTTCTCGAATACTTATATCACAATAGAAGATTATATCTTGCTCACATGCTATTTAAATATTAAATATAACTGGATATATATTAATTATAAATTAAAACTTCTCTAAACATTTTTAACATCCTTCGTTCACCAGACGCGTCTGCCATCTCTTTCTTTCTTTCCTTTTTCTCGACTTTGACGTGGACAGTAGCTTATTCAGCCAACATGATATTTTACAATAATTAAAATATTAATTATGTTATAATATTATTTATACACAATGGTTACTTAAAATTATTAAAAAAATTTTAATAAATATATATTATATCTGCGTGTTTTACCTCCGGTATATTTCCGTACGTTCTTTAATATTACTTGTGAACGGTACGCGTAATTAAAGAAATGAACTAAATTATTTTTTTAGATTGTATTTATCGTAAGCTATAAATTAAATAAATTATATTTATATATTTTTTTATAATTTTTTTAAATCAATTATATTATTTACCTATACATTTTAGTTTTGGTATAGATGCATTACAACGCTAAAGCGGGATAAATTTCGCATACCATAGTCTGCTATAGTATAGTAGGCCGAGGAGGAAGTCAATATTTTATAAGTCACAGCGGGGAAAAAAAAAATCAATACCCCACAATCGTATCGAACCCACAACAAACACAGAAATTACAAACACATGTTTTCCCATATAGTGGGGTAGACTGAGGAACATTAAATTATTTGAAATAAACATTTTTTTACTGTTTTTTTAAGTTAAAATAAAAAGCACAATCTTGACCTATTCAAGAGTCAGGAGCGATGTCGAGATTCCGCTAACGAACGTAACTCGATTGTCATACATTGTAGCCAATCCGGGCAGAGCGTGGCGTTGAATACTGCAAATACCTACTGGGTGTTATAATATTGAACCATTTTTATAACGTTTTGAACTATTTGGGAAATATTATTGTTATAGAGGTATATTATTTTTTCTGGTCTGATAGCAGTGTTAAATACCTACCGCGCTTACGCAATATCTCAAAATTGAGTGGAAAATTGAAAACGGAGTATTTTAACAATAGTTTCTTACTAGAAGTAGGACAGTAACTGGTTGTGTGTTTGATCGCCACTTAGAGAAATTATTTTATTTTATTCATTTTCATTTCTCTGCCTTGGTACACTAAGCGCAGCGTTAAGCTTCGTCACTCAAAACGCAATGTACAGTAGGAAGAAAGAACCTAGTGGCTAAATTCTCTGCTCCCCAATTTTCTGGAAATGGCGTGTTGAGTGGCAGAACTCAACGTTGCGCTTCCTCCTTAATGCCGCACTGCGTTTTTTTCATATATTATATTACAACTGCATATAATAACAAAAAAAACTACCTCAAGTAGAATAGTAGAGAAAAGCAGACAATTTACTAATTGTGAGTTCTTTGTAGAGCATTGTACATACACATACTAAAGTAACTGGTTCTTTACAATGAATTATATGAATATTTAAGTTAATCTTCCGCTTCTACCACATTTTTTTTAATAAATAGTAACACATAAATATAAGAAGGCCGTCGTGGCGCAATGGAACTACTTCTCACTGAAAATACGACAGTTGAAAGTTCTAATCTTGCTCAAGAAAATAATATTAAAATAATTTTAAATTTCATTTTCATTTCTAGTAAATAGGACGCAACTTTCAGTTTGTGAAAGTTACGTCCTATTTATAGTGGAGCAGGGGCACAAGCGTGCGGCTGTAAACGCGACGGTTGTGGGTTCGATATCTATTTTGGTAACGAGGCAAAGTGCGGCGTTGTATTTCGCTTCTAAACACGTAACCCCTCAATAATAAGATGGAAAGTGAAAAAGAGAAGTATCTTAACGAATAGCGGAGTGTCTTAACACTAGGTTTCCAGGTTCACTTAGTGAGAAACAGTGTCTTAACAGTATGTTCCATTTACCTAACCTGGGGGAAGTACAATACGGGAATAAGCAGGAAACTGCTTCGTTTAAAAAAAGAAGAATTCTTATACTACATTTATGTTTCATTATCATATATTTCCGTTTATCTATTGAGATATATAGAGCAAACGCCGCTCCTCCGCCGCCCCTATTTTATTTATGTATCAAATTCCAACAACATAATCTAAGACGCTGCACTAAATCACTGCGAATTTAATTTACCCGTCGCACTAACGAGTCGGATTATTGAAATGTATTGCTGTCATAAGACACTTCGTTCCCCACTTTCTGCCGGATTCTGGAGGCAATGCGTGTTGAGTGGCAGAACTCAACGCCGCGCTTAACCTCGACACCAGAGCGAAGAAATGGAAATATACATTTAGATAATTATTTCATCTCCTCGAGTGGGGATCGAACTCCACCAGTCGGTTCTACAGTCATACCTTGTGAGTCTGCGCTACGACTGGCCTCGATTTGTTTTTTTTTTGTTTGCATTTTGATTTTGTAGTGTTCTTCTTCTTCTTCTTCTTTTACATGGAAGAAGAAGAAGTCCCGGCTCTTAATGCCAGGGTCTGCTTTCCGATTCAAGATAGTCCTCTTTGTACATTTCTTCTTCATTCTTCAACATTTTTGATTTTAGTTTTAGTAGAGTAAATTATTGATATATATTGAGGCTGTCATGGCACAGTAGTATAGCGTCTGCCTTTAAAAGCGACGGTGGTGGGTTCGATTGCCACTCGGAGTAGTGAGCAATTTTTATTTTCCTCAAAGTGAAAAGGTGCTTTGAGTTCTGTTAATCAGTACTCAAAGTTTTAAAAAAATGCACTGAGTGTGAGGAATGGAGTAAGATGAGGAACCTAGTGTTTTTACACTCTATTATCATCCCAAACTTCGAGACGTCACTTGTTAAATAGCGGAACCTAACACCGCGCTTAATCTACCAGAAAGAGGCGATGAGAAGGACAAATGAAAATAAATGTAATCGTTCCCACGAATGAAAATCGAACTCACAACCATCGTATTTGCATTTTTTAACCATGATCTTTGCCGCTGCACCACAAAGCGATGGCTTCACGTTTTAATTAGTTTATTAGTATAGAAAAATATTTATTTTCACCAGACCGATATTCCTTTAGATATTGAAACATAAATCACATCTAAACAAAATATAAGTGTGACTGGCCGCATTCATCACTGCCAGCGAGACACATCGGCTGCATATACAACACAACACCGCCGCTATTCTTTAGAGGATACTAACCATTTGTCTATCGTGGTTATCAAGATTTTGACATTACAAGGATGTATGGATGGAATGGAATAGTTTGCCAATTGGTGCATTGTTTTAGGCAGGTGTGAGTGATAAGAAAGAGCGGAGCTTAACGCTGTTTTTTTATCTAGTTTTAAGATACACCGTTCTCCAATATTTGCTCCGTTTTAGATGGATAGCGTGTTAAGTGGTGGTTGTCAATGTTGGGTTTTGTTTATCAGAGCGGCAAAAGTCCTCAAGTGGGTACCAAGCCCACGATCTTCTCTAATACGGTCACTCGCTGTCTCACTACACCACGACGGCCTCAAACTAAACCTAGAAGTTCCCATTAAGACACTTCCGTTCCCTACTCTCCATCGAATTCTGTTTGCACTGAGGAAATGATATTAAATATTGAGTTTTCTTGCCAGGAACGACCTCGATAACCTAGTAAATTATATTATTTCAATCTTTTATTAAGAGAAGCCCAAGCCAACTCTCAAACAGTGATCCTTCTAAGACCTCGTTAGAACTAATTAATGGATCTAGAATTAGACTTCTTACATTCTTGGAAGCTTTTATTTACTTAGTTTGTATGTTCTGTTTTAGTTCTATTTGCCCAAGTTCTTAGTACAGAAGGTGTTTTGAAAGTCTCATTAACCTGGTTCAATTATTATTAGCTTTACACTGTTTTTCGAAAATAGAGAGAAAGGCAGAGAGAATTGTGTTAAAACACTCATTCCGCGTTGAGTGGTGAAACTGAATTCTGCGATTTGCATTTTACCAGAGCAAGAAAATAAAAAATAATTGATTTTCCCCGCATGGGACTTGGACCCACAACCGTCGCGCTTACAGAGATCGCTATGCCGCGGAGCTGACCTGACCTGATAATTTTTTAATCCGAGGTTCCACATGGACTCAAACTAAAACATGTTCGAACCGTAATATTCAAAGAATAAAAAGAAATCAAATCAAATCAGCTTCACACTGTATCCTGCACACAGCAGGGTAGGCAGAGGGAACCTAGTGTTAAGATAGTCCGTTCCCCACTTTCTGCCGAAATCTGAAGGCATTGCGTGTTGAGTGGCAGAACTCAACGCCGCGCTTAACCTCGACACCAAAACGAAGAAATGGAAATATAAATTTAAGTAAATATCATCATCTCATCGAATGGGGATCGAATCCACAACCAGTCGGTTTTACATTCACACCTCGTGCCGCTGCGCCACGACTGACCTCAAAATTCAAAGAATATTATACATAAACTAACAACATAAAACTATAAATACGTTACTGTTCAATTCGCTCTCGAGGGAATGATATTTTTTGAAGTAAATAATAATCGATTATATCATAGAACTCAAAAATGTTTTGAAACAAATTTTAGTGAAGAGAAAGTAGTGATCAGTATTAAATTTTTGTTACGTAAGTGCGGCGTTGAGTTCCGCCGTATTATACTCTGCAGGTTTGTTATTATTAATTATATAATTGTGAATTAAATATAAATTAATAATTAATCTATTTGTACTAATTATTTTTTTTAAATATTCAATTAATTTATAAAACCATCTGTATTATTAGTATTACAGAAAGCTATCACCGGCTCGAAAGGCAGATCTTTTGAAAAGAGCCACCCAATTAAGAGAATAAAAAATTGAAACATAATAATAAAGAATATATATATTTTATACCATTATCCATATTTCAGGGGTGGAATTAAGGCATAAAAATATTTTTAATAATTTCGCGAAAGGTTAATGTAAATAAATAAATATTATTATTTCTCTTGGATAATAAAAGTGTAGGTATATTGTAGCACGTACTATTTGTCATTTTATTTTATTTTTTAATAAAAAAAATGTCATTCTATGCTATCTTATACTCTGCGTTTATATTGTCATTTTGACCTGAGTAGTAGGGAAACTCTAATATATTGAATATTAAAATTACCAATATTCCTCACCGCCACTGACGATACGCGCTTGAACACGATGGGTGTGTGTTTACAATTTATACATATGTAAAATTCGACTGATTGCTGTTCGGGTAATACTAGCTTTTTCCCGCCTCATTTAAAAAGTACGGTGTTAAATTACGCCATTCAATACGTAATGTTAATGTCAATATTTGTGCTAAAAGCGATAAACGGAATTTCTTAACACAGTAGTACAGTTATAAGTTAAAAACAATAAGGGCAGTCGTAGGGCAGGAGCACAAGCGTGTGACTGTAAACGCGATAGGTTTTAAGTTCGATTTCCACTCACTAAAAGAAATATTTATTACTTCCATTTCGCTGATAACGAGGCAAAGCGCGGCGTTGAGTTCCGCCACTCAACACGAATATCTCCAGGAATCAATGAAAAGAGTATAGTAGTAAAACGGAAGTGTCTTAACCCCTTAAGACTAGATATATAGAGATAGGAATGTCTAACACTAGGTCCTCATGCTCCCTCTACCTACCCACCCAGCTATATGCGGCATACAGCGTGAAATGAAAAAAAGCCTGAAGAACAAAAAAAATGAAAAAAAAACCCATAAAGCTCATTCAGAACCTGTACCTATCGCGTTTAGTCGTCTTATCTACGCCACAACGACCTCATCGAGTTACTTCATTTCTTGAATGTTTTACATAAGTTTGTTACAAGCTCCCACTCGCTGGAACAAAGACTTCGCAAATTCGTAATGGAAAGTTTCATAAGACGCTTAAAGAATTAAATAGAGAATACTTTTCAGTACTAAATAAAATAAGTTTTGGTTCAAATTTTCTAAACTTGGAACAGATTTACTTGTCTGTATTATTGGAGGCATCTGTTCCCGCCCACGTATTCTTGTGTCTGAAACCTAACTGACTTCACGCGGTATCACGCAAACAGTTGGTAGAGGGAGCCTAGTGTTAACACATTCTGTTTCCCACGCACCATCCAATTTTCGTGTTAAGTGGCGGCACTCAACACTTCACACAACACAACACAAATAATAATTATTTTCACCAAGTGAGGTTCAAACCCACAACTGTCGCATTTACAGTCAAATACGCGCCGCTGCACTACGCCGAAAAATAGAGAAAGTAGTGACTTATCACTACATTGTCTCTGCTTAAAACAAACGATACAAAAGATGTGAAAACATATTAAAGATTAAAAATACACAGAAATTATATAAAATTATACTCTGCATTTGGCGTCATAATCACTATGGTTGATTTATTAAAATTTCATGCCATACATTATTGAAATACGCCCTACATTAATGGAACACACAATGCATTATGAGTAAATTCTTCATACTTCACGCTTCTATTATATTGCAGCGTATTGTTTTAGTATATCATTTATATTACTCAGGCATTACTAGCTAGGCTCGCGGCGCTGAGTTCCGCCACTCAATACGCATTATCTCGAAAAGGGTAGTGCGTGGGAAACGGAGTGTCTTACGGAGTGTCTTCTCTCTCTGCCTACCTTGTTATATTCGAGATAAAGTGTGAAGATATTTTCTATAATACGAACTGCATGCCGAAAGTTTCTAGCGATTATCCAGTCCTATTTGCCTTCACTGTACCCTCACATGCTTTGGACATTTTTATTTCCACAGTAGGCAGAGGGAGTCTAGTGTTAAGACACTTCGTTCCCTACTTTAGAGGCAATGTGTGATGCGAGGGGGAACTCAATACCACGTTTCGCTTCGACACCAGAGGGAACAAACTAAGATATTAAATATTACATATCCTCGAATGAGAATCGAATCCACAATTTGTCGCGCTTACAGACACAAGCTTGTGCCCCAGCGCCACGACTTCTTGAGGGCAAGCAGCAACGACGATAACCTAGAAAAACTCATGGTGACAGGCAAAAGACCGAGGGGTTGCAACCCACAACCATAATACTCAGAGGCAATTTAGAGAAAACCAGCGTGAGCAAAAACAAAATAATAATTACAATTTATAATGGCCCTCGAAGCACCGCGCCTATTGAGCCGCCGCGGTCACTCATCGAGACAGTCAACAAATTGACAAAGGACGCATAAAAGGATGAAATTACCAAATTTTTCGGTCTCATCGTTTTGCATAATACAAAAATACCCTTTTTTCAAGCACTTTTGACTTCAAAATGGCTTTTGTTAGTGTGTAATTCTTTTGAGTAGAAACATTTTTTGGGTTTATATTAAATAATTTTAATTAAGCTGTATCTCGCGTATAAGGGGATAGGTAGAGGAACCTAGTGTTACGATAGCTCATTATTTTTAGATTTTCATGTAAAATGCGGCAAAAACTATATATATATATATATATACGCAATCTTAACAAAAATGGTCTTGACAGACGAACGGGGGTATGGATAACAAGGTGGTCCTTTAAGGGTTAAGTTTTTGAAATATAAAAAAATATATCGCTCATTTGACGCAATAAGAGATCTTTTTTAAAAGTTAAATATCAATGTATGCAGGAAGGCTATTTACAAATTTGCATTGCGTCTCCTGAAATATTTTAAAAAGTTTAAATACGTAATTTTTGCACCTAGTGATATGTATGTCCATTTAGTAGTATACTCGTAGTTCCATTTACAGAAAAATATGGTTCTAATCCTTTGGTTAAGATAGTATTTGTATATTCTTTAGAAACTTAGATATATTTTGGAAGCTAGAAATTTTATTTCTTCTGCCTCCATTTTTAATAAAACCTTACATAAAGCAGAGACGATCACAAGATCAATTTCTATAATAACTATTGTTATGAAGAAGAAATCACCTTTTCAAGTCCTTTACAAACATAAAGGTTATTTGTTTGATCGATATCCGATAAAATATGTACTCGACGCTTCAAGTGTCAACAAAGTTGGCCAATCTTTCTGTTATTAACGAAATTGTCAACGGAATTTGGACTTTATGTCTAAGATGTTAAAACTTTTGTAGTTCAGCAGGGAAATGGCACAAGAAGCCTCTTTAATATTTCAGTTCAGGACTTCGATATATGGGAAATATTTATTGTTCGATGTTGAACGAAGAATAATTTGAATGTTTCATTTTCGCTAACGCAACCTGTCGAAGTAGGTAAGTGCGATTTATTTTCTTATGTTAGTAAAATATATGAAAAAAATTCAAAACTATTCGCCTAATAGCTCTCATAATTTATAGTTGTAATATCGGAAAATTGTATACTCCTTTCTTACCATTTGATGTAAAAATCCTTTGTGTAATTTTCTACGTAACGTTAAAAATAGCTATGATTTCGTCACAAAACAGTTTAAGTTCATCTTTTTCCAAATATATACGCGCGAATTGACTAGACCCAAGATCGTAATTTATACTTTATTTGAATCCACTAATATCATGTGCAATCAAGTTGCTACCAACCATTCACAACGTTGTTTATATCCATAACCAATTTTAATATTAAGTCCTTTACCAGCATTAAATATATAGCAACCCAGCCAAATTCCGAAGCTCTACAAACCACAAAAGGTGGTATAGCGTGACAGCCATTGTTCATAGCAGGGTTACACAAATTACGTTGATTGCACAAATGTTTGTGCAACCTGAGAGCAGAGTCAACATGACAACGACGCGTCCAATGGAGATACTCGAAGCTCAAACAGTATAAAAGATTGGAATGAAAAGAGCAGCTGTGGTTTTTTTGTTTAGAGTGATTTCTTACGCATCTTACGTATACGCACTTCGTTCCGCACTTTCCACCTAATTTTCAACACATTGTGTTTTGAGTCATGGAACGCTGCGTTTTGTCCTGTTACTAGGGCAGATAGATAGAATCTATTATTTACTAATAGATTTTCCCGAGTGGAAATCGATTCCGTAACCGTTACGTTTACAGCCATTCGCTATGCCGCTACGCCACGGCGGTCTCGTAAACTTATAGTTTAATATGAATAGCAAAATAATTGAAATTTCAATCTTTCACATTCAGTGTGGAAAAAAACTATTTCACAGTTACTGAAGCATACACAGGAACAGGAACGAACGAAAATACGAATTTATTCAATAATGCAAATTTTAAGAGGCTCTAGTGTAGAATACACTTGGATATTTTTATCCAAGTGTATTCTACACTAGAGCCTCTCAGTCCCAGGCACTGCTCTGAGCTCCTCACCCTGCAGCGCAATGGATCCACATACACAGTGAATCCACGAAATGCTAAATAACTTCTTCACTGCTTACTCGATTTGTTTATATAAAAAAATGAAAGATTTAACATTTCTCTTTCCCAGGTTCCTTCTGCCTACCCTGCTATGTACGGGATACAGCCTGAAGCTAATTTTTAAATGAAATAATAGGATATATGCTAATGTGAACAAACCTGTAGCCAGATACTGACGCATAGAACTAAGCGGCTTTAATAGTAAAAGCTTTAGATTTGCTAGGATCTATTGAATGTAATCAAAAGGGCTTAAAAGGTCACTCGCTAGTTCAAAGGGTTAAATTATATTTCTTTAATTTAATTACTTGTTTTTGTAGGCTAAAAAACATAAAATTTGGTTTTGTTCCGAAAAGAAATCCTCTAAAAGTCCCCTAAAGGAAAAGTTTTAAATATTATTAGTTTGTTTCCGTTCCTAGAGGTTCCCAGGGATTTCCCAGGGAAATAGAATTTCCTAGGGATTTCTACTTAATGCTCCATGTAGGGGTCTCAGTAAATACGAGCCTACATGCCAAATTAAAACTTTCTAAGTCCAGTAGTTTCGTCTGTGAGTTATCAGTAATTTATTAACGATAGAGTTTTACAAATTATAATATTAATTTTGATTTCAGTTTTAAATTACTGTATAACATTTATTGCGTTAATTATGACGCAATAAATAGATTAATCCAAAATTGATAATATTTTTTTTACGATTTTAAATGAAACTTTAACTGGAATAATTTCGTATTATTTCGTCATACTAAATGTATTTATAGGGGAGAGGGGGGTAGCTTTGAACAGGGGCACCTTTGAAAATATGTGTTAACAGAGCTATTTTAAAAAGAAATTTTGGTAGATTTTTTTTGAGTAGTGACAGCACTAATCTGCACACGTGTCACTTGTCACCGCTGATATATGAGAGCCAGTTGTTGAGTTACGAGGAGTGTTTGATTTTGAGTAAAATTTTATGCATTTTTAAATAAACGCGTAAGGATCGCAGGGATCCAATT